>CM063602.1:0-84368 GCA_032356905.1 Salix exigua
AAATGTCGGGGGAATTATTTATTTTTTATAACAAAAGGAGTCGCCACCTAGTATGATGGTTACTAGGAAACCTATGACTGGTCTTTCAGAGATTCTGAGGGTAAGGGACTGGTTGCATAAAGGGAAGGTTTTAGCACCCCTAATACGCCCTACCTAAGGTAAGCTGCTTGATGTTTTTTATTTGTCTTATAATTGCTAAAACATATAAAAATATTTACATATTGCCGATATATTATTTACGTCGAATATTTTGGATAGAATTTATCCAAACTCCGAAAACAATAATGTGAATCACCGAAAAAGTTTTTTTTATATTTTTTTGAATATTGGCCAATACCCTTTGGATTTTACAAACATGTTGTAAAATCTCAAAAATACAATAAATGATTTTTCTTTGCAAAATCCATGCTAAAACTCATTTTTCTTAAAAAAACCAAGATAATATATATATTTTTCTTTCAAAACAATTTTAAAATATGCTAGTGTATTGGCCTTATGCAAGAAAAATAACACATTTTTTTAGATTTTTTGTATAAAAAATAAAAAATATATTTTTTATATTTTTTTATATTTTTATTATTATTATATTATTTTATATATTATTATTATATATATATATATATATATATTTTGAGTGAATGGATCGCCACTCACCCTGATATTCAGTCGCCGACTCAGCTCGTCTTGGTCGCTGACTCGCTTTTTCAAGCAAGTCTGGCCGTGGCCTGGACGCTAATCGAGTCCGGCCGTGGCCTGACGGCGACTCGGTCCGGCCGTGGCCTGACGCTTCTGGTCCAGGCCGTGGCCAGGCCTTCACTGTCCGGCCGTGGCCCGACGGTCGTGGGTCCGGGCCGTGGCCCAGATGGGTCGTGGTCCGGGCCGTGGCCCGGACGGTCAGTGGATCCGGTCGGGCTCTAGAGCTCGACCGACCCGATTAGCTACGATGAATCGGGATTTGCGTAAGACGATCTACAAGAAAACGTGGATTTTCAAAGTGCAAAGAATGGGAATTCTAGCGATACCTTATTGTAGAGGACGTTTATGTGGTTCTTCCTGTCGTGGTGGAATCGGGAATGGTGGTCGGAGCTCGCCGGAAAATGGGCTGGAAGTCACGGTCGCACTCGCAAAACGCTCTGTCGCTTGCTCTGCCTTTGCCTCGCCTGAGATGATGGTGAGATGCCTGGCGTGTAGTGGATGTCTCTGGCGACGTCTAGGCTGGTTCTCGATAGTCTGAGGTAGAGATTGAGAGAGAGGAAGGAGCTTCAAGTGGCTGGCCGAACGGGGCAGATAAACAGGGACGGATTTTAGGAGAGAGAGGGGTGATGGTGGACCGTTTTCGTGAAGGAAAGACAGAGGTCCCGAGCTCGAGTGAGGATGGTTCTGAGGTGATGTTGAAGAGTGATTGGCGGTGGAGTTTCTTCAACTCGAGGGAAGGCGTGAGGGCTGGTGGTCGGTTCTCTTCTTACAGACCGAGAGGCAGAGGGAGACAGAGGCGCGGGAAGAAGAGGAGAAGCAGAGGTCCAGAGAAAAGGCGTGATCGTGGTTCTATTGTGGTGTGTTTTTTTCGACGAAAGGCAGCTTACCGAGAGGGAATATGAGACCCTGGTTTTAATCCCCGGGAGACGTCGAGCCCCTTCACCAAAACCCCAGAGAATAATCCCCGAGCTTGTATCCGAATTCCCAACCTCTTTTACGTGAAAATACTCTCTTTCTTTATTTTTCTGAAATCCTCCTCTTATATCAAGACCGGTTCCAAAAAACCGGGGTGGTGGCTCAAGGTCATGTCTGCGAAAAAATCGGTGGGTGGTGGCTCAAGGTTATGTCTGTCTAATAGGCTCCATGTGGGTTGTTCTATGTCTTTGTCTTTTAATTCCAAAATCCCATGTGGATGGTGGAGAGTTTTGTCTTCAAAGTGGGGTTTTTTCGGGTGGCTCAAGTTTTGTAGGTTTTGTGTGCAAAGTTCAATTTGGTTTCTCAATTTGTTACTCCTCTAATTGCACCCTTAATTGAACTTAAATTTATGAATTTGTGCAATTACGTCCTTGGAAAAAAAATTCAAAGTTAACTTTAAATTTTGCGCACCTTTTTACTTTAATCCTCGATTTTTATTTGTGCAATATGATTTCCCGTTCCAACATAAACTCTCCATTTGTTCAATTAGGTCCCCGATTTCGCTTAATTGGCTTGAAAAAAAATTCAAATTGATTTCCGAAAATTCAAATATCCTCAATTGAGCCCGAATTAAATTTAAGCATTTGATTTCTTATTAACTTATCCTTTAATAAAATTAATTTGATCAATTTAAAGTATAACTAAGTCGTCAAGCTTAATTAAACCCCTCAACTGGACCTAAATTAATTCCTGAATATAATTACGTTTTTATATTAACCAACGACTATATCAAATCGGTCCATAAAAATATAATTATGTTTTATGACTTAATTTATACGCGGATTTATTTCATAATGAATTACTTTAGCTTTGGATCCGCGTTTTTTCATTTCTGGGAACAAAAAGGGTACAATCGATTTTTCAAAAATGTTCAAAATTTTAACTTGATTTTTTTTTTCTACCGACACCATCTTCCATTTTATTTTATTTTTTGCTATTTTCTGATAGTTTAGGGGCATGACCCAAAATTGGGTTACAACAATGTTGATCAGCAACATATTCCGAATGCTAAAATACGTATCATTTCTTTTTCTTTCTTAATTTTAGTTGATCATCATTTTTATTTGTTCTTTCCATTATCTTTACCTTGAAAAGTTTGGAGCAGGTGGTTCCCGCATCTTGTATGCTGAATTGTAGTTCAATTTTGTTGTAGTTGTTCTATTTCACTTTTAATATCTGCTTCTGAGACACTTGCATGGGAAAAGAACTTGAAATGCCATTAATGATTAATGGAGCTTAAGAGGATTTACCTCAAAATCCTATTATAATGTTCAGAAATTTTTTTTGTGTTTTTCGTGAACTTTGAAATTGAACCAAAATACAGAACTTGTATTTGTGTGCCTGTATAACTCTTGCCTCATAATGTACTTATATTCAACCATTGCCAATATGCTTGTATGCTAATCAAATGAATTTATGGTAGATTTTGATGATGAATCATGTTTAATAAGTGGAGGAATATCGATGCTTTTAACAAAGTTACTGCAGATGAACCAAATGGTACACCTGGGGTAAGAATAGCTTAGATGTTTTTTCACTCCTTGATATATCTATTGCAGGATTAGGAAGCAGGTTTTTCTCTTTGATTTTTTGAGATATGCTGAGACATGGGCTAATCATGGAGGATGCTAGTTCTTATGTAATGCGCTCTTTATCTTTTGCACTTCGTTTTCATAATTTGTTCTCTGATTTTTTCTTTCGTTGAGTCACCTAAACCACATCATAGAACAACTCACTTTAAAAATTGATTTCACAGCATATGATTAGTTAAAATATATAATCGGTGATTGCAGCATCTACAACCATCGTTTCTTATATATATATATATATATATACTCATTACAACTAAGGATAAATTATATATATATATATATACTCATTACAACTAAGGATAAATTGGCTGTGCTAAGTATATAGATAGATAGCATTATATATATATATATATATATATATATACTCATTGCAACTAAGGATAAATTGGCTGTGCTAAGTATATAGATAGATAGCATTATATATATATATATATATATATATATATATACTCATTGCAACTAAGGATAAATTGGCTGTGCTAAGTATATAGATAGATAGCATTTCCTACACCTTCCATTCTAATGTCATCCCATTCTGATTCAATATCCATCCATAAGGCCACTGGGCTTAATTCTTGAAGAGTTCACATGTAGTTTGTATTTGTTTTTTCAATTTTATTCATAAGCATTTTATTTTATTTTATTTTATTTTTACTTATTCAATCTGGTACTCATTCATTTTATTGCTCTTTTTGTGTTTTATCATTTTCTTGATTTATTTGTTTTTCAATTATGTCTCTTATGATTTTATTGAATTTTGGTTCATTCTTTTGATTGATATTTTCTTATCATTTTATTGATTTTTTGTTATTTTTCCCTTAATATTTTATTTTCTTTATTCAATTTTAGTTCTTTTTATTGCTATTTTTATACTTTTCTTACCTATTCTGCTTTTCAATGTACTCTTAATTATATTCATTCATTAGTTTTCATATCAAATTTGGTCCTTATTATTTTGATTCTATTTATTATGTCTTTTAGTGTTTTATGATTGAAATTTCTTCTTTATGACTTTTTCACGTTTATCTTTCTATAAGGTAATTATGATATCAAGACCTTTTGTTGTTATTTCTTATTCTTTTTCACGTTTATTTTTTATTGTTAGAAATAAATAAATTAATTAATTAATTAAAGTATGTGATGCATCGTTAATTATGGTAGACTACATGCTGTTTATATACTCAAAACCCCAGTGGTGATTGGAAAATTTGATAGTGGTTTTATTAATTAAAATATTGTTTTTAAACAAATTTTAACTTCACACTACAAAAAGAAAATTGTTATAAATTAAAAAAATACAGTTTTGTATATTTTAAACAAATCATTCTTTATGCATACTTACAATCGCTTCTCCATCTTGTTCTTGACTCTCTCTCTCTCTCTCTCTCTTCAGCACGTTTTTGGTTTAGAATTTTTGAAGTTTTGGAGATTAATGAAATCTTATGTATTTTCACATATCAATTGTTGAACATTACATGAGTTTAAATACTGAAATCAGTGGTAACAGAACTCTGTATGTTAGGGATTATATCTAGCTAATGGCTGAGTTTAAGGGATTATATATTAAATACATATTGACTGATTTTGCTTGAGTGATGCCTATGACTACGGGATTACAAATTGATTTCAATTTGAATTGGAGAGATTCTAGGTGATACTCGACAGGCCCCTCAAGATGGAGGTCTAGGAAGAACTCCAATCTTGGCTTTAAGATCAAGAAATCGCTACTGCGATGAGTGCCTTGGTGAGTGCATCCGCAAGTCGGTCTGCTGATGATACATGAGACACATGAAGTTTGCCGCTTTGAACTTGATCCTCGATAAAGTGAAAGTCAATAGCAACATGCTTCATTCGAGAGTGAAATACGGGATTGGAACATAGTTGTGTTGCTCCAACATTGTCACGATGAGATTACTCGGACAGATGAGGAAGAGAGATATCAAGATCAATGAGGAGATAAGTTAGCCGATTGAGTTCATGGCGAGTGTTTGCTACAGCTCGGTATTCAGCTTCAGTGGATGATCCGGCTACGAGTGTGTTGTTTCTTTGAGCTCCATGATATAGGATTACGACCAAGATAAACAATATATGCACTAGTGGACGTGAAGTGGTCTTTGTCTCTGCCTAATCGGCATCCAAGTAGAGTCGTAAGAGAGGCTGAGGCGAAGCGTGTAGATGGTCGGAAAAGGCATGAAGTCGAAGGGAGAGTGGCGATGCGATTGAAGTCCATCATTAATAGTGCCATTGAGATAACGAAGTAAACGTTTAACGAACATCTAGTGATCCGTGGTGGGTTGATGCATATATTGAGATAGCATGTTGACAGCATATGCAAGGTCTGGTCTTGGGAGAAGGAGATATTGAAGGTTGCCAACTACTGTTCGAAATTCTGCTGGGTCAGGTAATGGCGTGCCAGAGTTTAGCACCAAAGGAGGACTGGTGGGAAGAGGAGTGGCAACGAGCTTGGCTTGTGTCATTTTTGTTTTCTCCGATAAATCAAGAATGTACCGTCTTTGAGATAGTAGTATGCCATGGCTATTATGAATGACCTCTACACCCAAGAAATATGAGAGTTGGCGAGATCCTTTAGAGAGAATCAGTGAGAAAGATGCGAAATAAAGGAATTCACCAAGTTGGTGTTATCTCCTGTAATTATAAGATCATCTACATAAACAAGGATGTAGATGACATGACCGGAAATTTTGAGTATGAACAGGAGGAGTCAAGCATGAGAATTTATGAAACCAGTCACGAAGAAGAAAATTCCGTAATCTTGATACCAGGCCGTGGAGCCTGCTTAAGTCCATATATGGCCTTGCGCAGCTTGCGGACATGGGAGGGATGATCTTGATCAATGAATCCTGGTGGTTGTTGCATGAATACAGAGTGTCGCCTAGATGTCCTTGAAGGAAGGCATTATTGACATCTAGTTGTCTTAATGTCCAATTGCGTGAGATGGCAATGCTCGAGTACAACTCGATGGTGGTTGATTTTACCACTCGGATCGAATGTGTCAAGGAAATCCACTCGGGCGTTGATGAAAACCCTTTGCGACCAATCGGCTTTAAACACGATTATGAGCCATCGAGTTATATTTAGTTACGAAAATCCATTTGCAACCGATGACATTTTGTGTGGCGGTGGAGGGACAAGATCCCATGTGCCATTGTGAACTAATGCATCATATTCGGTGGACATGGCTTTACGCCAATGAGGTTGGCTAAGGGCTTGTGAAATTGTCGTGGGTTCGGTGATTGTATTTGTAGTGAGTCGTGTGAGGAGGTTTAGTTTTTGAATAGGTTTATGAATATGGTTCTTGGCTCTTGTGGTCATGGGATGAGTTGAAGTGGTAACTATGCTAGTTGGTGGAATTGTTTCTAGTAGGGGTGGTGCAACCATGGGGAATGGAGGTACTTGGTTGAGATGAAGTCCAGTGCGACTTGCATAGAGGAATGGTTGTTGGTGACGTGGAAGGAGACATGACCGGGAGTGAATCTGAGGCGATGATTGTTGGTGAAGGATCACACGAGGTCTGCTGCAGCTGGGACACATCGAGAGGCGTTGAGTGACCGACGGAGGGACAGGATTTATATGTATCACTGGTGGAAGCTACGAGTTGAGAGTGGTGGATGGTGGACACGTGGATTTACTTAACGAGTGTGGTGTATGGAAATTGAGTTTCAACAAACTTAACATGCCGTGATGTATATATTTTGGACGTGGTTGGGTCAAGACAAGTATACGCACTCGAGTAAGGGAATATCCGAGAAAAACACAAGGTTTGGATTTGGGTTCCATTTTGTTTGTTGTGTATGGGCGTAGCCACGGGTAACATAGGCAACCAAAGATTCTTAATTTGGAGTAATTTGGCATGGTGGTGAAAATTTTTGGTAGGGAGAGAAATTTGAGTGTGGGTGTGGGCATTCGATTTATCAAGTAAGCTGCGAGTTGCAAAGGCATATGTCCAGTGAGGTAGATGGTATGGATGCATGGGATAGCGAGGCAAGGCCGGTTCGACAATATGTAAGTGTCGTCTTTCCATAAGGCCATTGTCTTTGTGGTGTATGGGGTGGGGTGGTGAGATGAGTTATGCCATTAGAAGAGAGAAAATTGGCTAGAGCAATGTACTCGCCACCATTGTCCGAGTATAGGGTTTGGATGTTGCACTCGAAGTAGTTTTACGTGATAGCTTTGAAATTGATAAATATTGGTTTTACGTCCGATTTGGATTTCGGGGTAAAACCAAAGGTATTTTGTGAAGTGGTCAACAAAAATTACGTAATATTTGCAACCGATGGTGGACATAATCGGGAGGTCCGGACATCCGAATATATAATTTGGAGGGGGCGACTAGAGACAATGGAAGAAGTGGAAAATGATTGCCTGTGACTTTTATTTCATAAACATGCATTACATGAGAAATTGGGTATGATAGTGGATGGTAACCCGAGCATGATTTTGAGAAAGAATGTGTTTTAAAATAGGGAGGCGGGGTGCCCGAGCACGTGGTGCCGATACATCGGAAGACAGTTTTAATGTGGAAAGGGCAAATATAGGGAAGGTAGTCGACCACTCATAAACCACGTCTCTAGTGCGTCCCTATAGTAGCGTTTCCCCGGTGCGAAGGTCCTTCACAAAAAAAGAATCATGTAAGAGCACAATTTTTACATTGTTGGCTTTGCAAAACTATGATATAGAAATAAGATTCTTTTTAATTAGAGGAACACACAACACTTCTTTTAAATTAAAGGTAGTGTGGGGTGTGGGTAGAAGAGTGAACCCATGTGGGTGATGGGAAGAGTGGTGCCATCTCCAATCATTATATCATTTATGCCTTGGTAAGGAGTGTGGAGCGAGAGATTGTCCAGATCGGCGGTGACGTGGTGAGATGCACCACTATCTAATAGCCATGGAGAAGTGGAGGCTGTGTTTGTGGCAATATTAGCTTGGGGTTGCCATGGAGGACTGGGTTGAGGTGTGTCGAGAATGGGTCTCTGCTGGGTTGGTACTAGGCGAAAGGAGGGACACCTTTTGGCTATCTGAACTTGGACCCTGCATATTTGACAGGTTCCAAGATAGGGTCGAGGGTGAGTGGTGGGATGGAACTGGGATCTGGTATGTGGTGTATGTTGATTGGGTGTTTGACGCCATGAATGGGTATGGTGTGTCCGTGGTGGACGCCATTGTTTGTTGTTGTGTCTCAGTAGGTGAGATGAGCAGAGGTCGGAAAATGGGTTTCATTCAGTGCTTGTAGGGATGCCTCAAAGTTCAGCAATTTCTCATGAAGTTCTTCGAAGGAGATGGATGTGTCACGTGCCTAAACTGCATGAACAAGCTCTTTGTAATCATTGGTAAGTCCTTCGAGAATTTTGTCTGTAAGTTCTTCATCATCAATCGGTGCTCCAAGTAGTGCCAGATCGTCGACTTTGGCTTTGACGAGTTGCATGAATTCGGATATGCCAAGGGATCCTTTTGTTGTGTTTTTGAGTTGAGTTTTGAGTTGTTTGACTCGTCCACTTGAGGGTTTTGGATATGTGTTGGCCAGGGTTGTCCAGGCCTGTTTGGATGATACTGCCTGTGCTATGAATGGTATGAGGTCGGAGTGATTGAACCGACTATTGCGTTGAGAAGCAATTGGTCTTGACGAATCCGAGAGATGGTAAGTTGGATTGGTTATTGTGATATCCGATTGTGTAATTGTTGCGAGAGGGCAAGGCTTGGTTCCATCAATGAAGCCAAGAAGATCATATCCAACAAGGAGGGTCCGGAATTGTAGTTTCCAGGACAAGTAATTTGAAGAGTTGAGTTTGAGTGGGGCTTGAGTCGTGGTGTTGATGCTTGATCAAAGTATGATTTGCGTCATTTGTGGATTGAGTGGATGTATTTGCAAAAGTGGTGGCCATGGTGGAGATTGAGAAGGATGAGAAGAAAAAAATTGTGTTTTGATTTATGTAGATCGTGATAGCTCGATACCATGAAATCTTATGTATTTTCACATATCAATTGTTGAACATTACATGAGTTTAAATACGAAATCGATGGTAACAGAACACTGTATGTTAGGGATTATATCTAGCTAATGGTCGAGTTTAAGGGATTATATATTAAATACATATTGACTGATTTTGCTTGAGTGATGCCTATGACTACGGGATTACAAATTGATTTCAATTTGAATTGGAGAGATTCTAGGTGATACTCGACAATTAATTAGTATTTTTCAAAAGATTTCAATTAACGTTTTATTATATAGTTGGATGATTTAAATAGAATTAGTATTTGGTTTAAGATTTGAGGGCCTATATGAAGAGTGTTAGGCTTTATATTTCTTAACTATTGTGGTTTGTAATTGTAATGAATAATAAGATATTTTCAAACTGTTAATATTATATGCTTGAGTATTGTAATTCTCTTTATATTTATTAAAACAAGCATTGAATAATAAAAATGCTAAAAAGGGAAAACAAAACATCTAGAATTGTCTTGCTCTTATTGATTCAAGGAGCGCAAGAATTATTGAATAAAATTATGAAAAACATAAACATATAATTTAATATGAGTACCATTAATTATAATATAATTTATTGAATAATATTGACATATTTTTGAACATAGTGCTCATGTTATTCTTTCATATCCCAGGGCTGAAGTTTTTTTTTTGTTATTGATGTAAAGACAAGATTGACTTTGAGTGTCAGTTATTTTTAAATTGGTTTTATTTAGAAACATATTAAATTTATTTATTTTTATTTTTAAAAAATATTTTGAATATTAATTCATCACAATGATATAAAGATATAAAAAATAAATCAAAAAATAATAATTCAAAAACACTTTTTTCTCAACACCCCGTAAGTAAATAACCTATCAGCTAGGGCTATGTACATTCTGGCTAGCATGTTAGCTTATAGTCTTTGAGCAATTACAATTAAAGTTAGTGGCTGCATGCCTGCTTGGCCTCGTGTTGACGTCTAGCATTCCATGAGCTATGCAATTACAACACGTAATGTACTACGTGTCTTTTGTCATTTTCTCTGAATTGTTATTTAAAAAAATAAACATCTTTTTCCTGTTTTAAAAAATCAAGAATTCATTTCAAAATTGTTATTTTATATCTCATCTCTGAATTTTTAATCAAACATATTGCTGTTATTTTTATCTTGAAGATTTGCCTACACTATGACAGTCAAGGAGTTGGATGACAACAAATTAACTCCTCGTACACTACACCACAGCTTACACTTTGATGCAATTAGGCCATTATTGTGAACTCACGGTGGATGAATATTCTGTGTTTGTGTGTGGGTAATTTTGCTGAGAAGAATTGAGTGACTCTTAGACGTAAAATGGATTTTAAAAGATTCACTTTAATATGATATTGGCTTGGCTTATATAGCCTTGAAGAAACAAACTCTCAACTGCAAAAACATGCAACACGCATGTGTACAGGAAATAAAGAAAAAACAGAAATAACAGGAAAGGACAGCAGTAAAAATAAAACTGAAAATAACAACTTGTGACAGACACCAACAAACACTGGCAGCACCAAAAAGTTCACCAAGCCGAGAGCAATATTCCTTTCAAACCCTCCCTTAAACTAGTTACCGTAAGGAAAACTAGTTTAATTCAGTCACATCACATACTCCAAGCAACCTTCGAAGCCTTTGAAAATCATCGGTCTTCAATGGTTTGGTCATTATGTCTGCCAGTTGATCTTTGCTTCCGCAGTGAACCAAATCAATTAAGCCTTCCTTTGTAAGATTCCTCAAAAAATGAAACCTCACATCTATGTGCTTACTGCGTCCATGCATTACGGGATTTTTCGAAAGTTTGATAGTGGAACTATTATCGCACCAAATATGAGTGCAATCTTCATCATTGTACCTTAGCTCCTTCAACACCCTTCTGATCCATATGGCCTGACAAGTGCATACTGCTGCTGCCACGAATTCAGCCTCCGTTGTTGAAAGAGTAACAATTGGTTGTTTCTTTGAACACCATGCGACTGCACCAGAATTCAGCAAGAAAACATATCCACTCGTGCTTTTTCTATCTTCCACATCACCCGCATAATCACTATCAGTATAGGAATTCAATCTTCCATTTCCACTTTTCTTATAGAAAATACCGTAATTCACGGTTCCTCTTAGATATCTAAGAGCTCTCTTTGCAACCTGCAAATGTAAATTAGTGGGTTTTGCCATATACCTACTTACCAGACTTGTGACGAACATCATGTCTGGTCTTGTAGCCGTAAGATACATCAAACTCCCCACTAATTGTTTGAAATGTGTCTCATCCACACAAATTCCTTCTTTATCTTTGCTGATTTTGAAACCCGGAATAATCGGACTGTTCATTTCTTTACTTTCCGACATTCCAAACCTTTCCAAAATTTCCATAGCATACTTTCGTTGGCATATAAAAATGCCATCATTTCTTTGCAAAACTTCTATTCCCAGAAAGAAACGCATGCTTCCCAAGTCTGACATGTCAAATTCCCTTATCATGGGATTTTTGAACTATGATAGCAAACTTTTGTCATCACCAGTAAAAATTACGTCATCCCCGTAAATAATCACAATTATTATCTTGCCATCACCGCCTTGTTTTGTGAACAATGTTTGTTCACTTTCACACTTCCTCAAACCTTCCTTAAGAAAGTGTGCCTCAATTCGATTAAACCATGCACATGGGGCCTGTTTTAATCCATAAAGCACCTTGTGCAACTTGTAGACCAGATGTTCCTGCCCTTTCTTCACATACCCCTTCGGTTGATCAACATACACATTTTCACTTAATTCCCCATGAAGAAAGGTTGATTTTACGTCTAGCTGTCAAATCTTCCATCCCCTTTGCGCAACCATGGATATGATTATTCTTACTGTATCCAGTCTTGCTACTAGTGCGAACACCTCTGTGTAATCTATTCCATGTTTTTGTGAGTAACATTTTTCCACCAGACGTGCTTTGTACTTGATAATTTCCCCAACTTCATTATACTTGCTCTTATAAACCCATTTGACACTGATCTTCTTGCATCCGGATGGCAGCTGCGTTAGTGTCCATGTGTTATTCTTCTCAATGGATGTAATTTCATCATCCATTGCTTGAACCCATCTTTCTTCCTTAACTGCTTCTTCAAAGTAGAGAGGGTCCACATCACCCACTTCATAATTTTCTTCAGTCACTTCAAAAACATTGTTAACAACTGCATTTTCATCAAAAAATTCACAATCTTCAAACTCTGTTGCATGTTCATTAGTTTTCCCAGAATTTTCAATTTCTGGAAAATTTTCACCGTGTTCATCAGTTTCCCCAGAATTCTTCATTTCTGGAAAATTTTCACCATTAGCTTCTTCATCACCTGCCAACGTCACATACACTCCATCTTCATCTTCATCTAGACCCTCTCATTCAACATAATCTTGCATCCAGGCTGGGGCATGCCTTCTTCTCCCCCCTGTTTCAACAGATTCAATAGCATCAGTGGACTCCTCTGTCTCTGCAGCTGCTCCATCTGCGACTTCATCACCAACTTCTGCAGCTCCCTCTGTCTCATTCCCTTCATTATTTCCGACTTCGCAAATACACTCTCATTTTCATTCACCTCATGGTCATCTTCCCACTTCAAATCTAACAGGATTTGATCCTGATACTCCACACTCCAATCCCACTCCTTTTCTTCTTCAAAGATCACGTCCCTGCTAACAATGACCTTATTTGTCGTAGGATCATATAACCTATAGCCCTTCGTCTCCTCACTGAAACCAAGCAGAACACAGGTGATACTCCTGCTGTCTAATTTCCCCCTTCTCTCGTGGGGAACGTGTGCACGCGCAAGACAACCAAACACACGAAAGTGTTCAACTGATGGCTTCTTTTCACTCCACGCTTCTTGTGGTGTTACCTCATTCACTCCTGTTAAGGGACACCTGTTTAGGACATAAAACGTCCATACCACTACCTCATCCCAAAACCTCTTAGGAATTTTCTTCTCTATCATCATACATCGCACCATGTTCATCACGGTTTGATTCTTCCTTTCAGCCATGCCATTTTGCTGAGACGTGCATGCAACTGTCAAGTTTCTTTTGATCCCATTTTGCTTGCAATAATTTGTGAACTCTCTTGAGTTAAACTCTCCTTCCCTATCTGTTCTCAAGCACCTAACAGGCAGCCCTTTCTCTTTCTCAACCATTTTCTGAAAATTTTTGAAGTGCAGAAAGGTTTCACTCTTCTCGGCTAGTAGATAAACGTAGGCCCTTCTACTGTAATCATTAATTAGACACAATATGTATCTTTTTCCACCATTTGATGCAGGAGAGATGGGTCCATAGATATCTGCATGGATTAATTCAAGGTGTTTTGATGCTCTCCACACACTCCTCTTAGGGATTATGTCCCTTCGTTGCTTCACCAGATAACACCTTGTGCATGCCATTTCTTCAATTTTGAAATTAGGAAGACCACAGACCATTCCCTTCTGTTGCAACATTTGCAATCCTTTGAAATTCAAATGACCATACCGTTTGTGCCACAGACTTGACAAATCTGTGGAGTTCACTTGCAAACAATTCTGAACACCACTTCTTTCCTGAGTTTCGGCCAACAGAATAAACATTCTGTTGGCACTCATTTCAGTCTCCAAAATCAACCCCTTTGTTGGGTGATAAATCTTACATAACCCCCCTTTGAAAAGTATGGCTAAACCATTATCCTGGAATTGCCCAATGCTAAGGAGATTGTTGTTTAATTCTGGCACATGATAAACCTCACCTAGCACATGTGTTATTCCATTCAAGACTATCTTCACATTCCCTTTTCCAATTACTTTTAATCTGCTATTATTTCCCAATCTAATCGAGTGCTGAAATGTTGCATCTAAGTCAGTAAACATACCTTCTTCCCCGCACATATGGTTTGAGCAACCAGAGTCCAAAAACCAAGCATCCTTTCCATTTCTTTTCTGCATTTCAGCATGAGCCATGAGCAGCCACATCTCCTCTTGATTCAGTTCTGCGTAGTTGGTATTCCTCCTCTGCAGGTCAACCTCTCCACACAACAACATCTCCTCCTCTTGATATGCCTCTGCATAATTTGCTCCTTTAGAGCTGGGACATTCGTTTTGATAATGTCCTAACTTATGACATTTAAAACACTCTACTGTAGCTCTGCTATACACCTGAGGACCTCTTTCACGACCTCTTCCTCTATAGCTATCTCTCCCTCGATTTCTGCCACCAAAATGTTCATAAAAAATTCTCAGTGCTTGATCATCCCCTCTGTTTCTTTTGAATATTTGTTCGCAGACCAGTAGTGAGCTTCGTAGCTCATCTACTGTAAGGGAGTTTATATCGTTTGATTCTTCAATCGAACAAACGATATAATTGAAATTCTTAGTAAGAGTTCGTAGAATTTTTTTCAACAATCTTCTCACTTGTCATGTTCTCTCCAAGGTTCCTCATATCGTTTGCCACCAATAGGACTCTAGAAAAATAGTCTGTTACAAACTCTCCAACTTTCATCTCCAATATTTCAAAATTTCTTCTCAGAATTTGAAGTTGTGCACGCTGGACTCTCACATTTCCTTGGTATTTGGTCTTCATAGAGTCCCAAATTTGTTTGGTTGTGTCCTTTTGAGCAATCGTCTTCAAGATAGACTTGTCAATGGACTGGAACAAATAATTTTTAGTCTTCAAGTCCTTCAACTTCATCTCCTCCATGGCTTTCTTCTGCACTGCTGTCAAATTTTCCCCAGGCGTGTTCTCCACACCACCTATCTCAATCACACTCCAGTACTCCTTTGACCGCAAGAGGTTCTCCATGAGCATGCACCAATGCTCATAATCTCCATCAAACTTGGGAATGGAAGGCTGGGCGAAGTTGCTTGATTCTGCCATTGTCAAGCTCTGATACCAGATGTGAACTCACGGTGGATGAATATTCTGTGTTTGTGTGTGGGTAATTTTGCTGAGAAGAATTGAGTGACTCTTAGACGTAAAATGGATTTTAAAAGATTCAACTTTAATATGATATTGGCTTGGCTTATATAGCCTTGAAGAAACAAACTCTCAGCTGCAAAAACATGCAACATGCATGTGTACAGGAATTAAAGAAAACGAAATAACGAGGAAAGGACAGCAGTAAAAATAAAGTCGAAAATAACAACTTGTGACAGACACCAACAAACACCGGCGACGACCAAAAAGTTCACCAAGCCGAGAGCAATATTCCTTTCAATTATAAATGCAAGACATCACCACTAATAACAATAACTAGACATGATCGAGTTGATTGTGTGAGGGATGGCCATACGACAAATTTTCTTCGATGGAAATTGAACATTCCGGAGATGAAAGTAATTTACCGAGGCGAAGTAATTATCGATCGGTTTGTCAAAGGGTTCCCTGTCATTGTAAATATTTTCATTACGTGTCACGGTTTTCAAATCGATTTTCGAGTATCATCTTCATTGAAGGTTTCTTGACCATGTGATCACGATGTTTGTATCATGAAGAGAGTTCGCATTCCCAAGAGGGAGAGAGTGCAAAGTATCTTATGGTGTGTGTGTGTTTCTTGGTGAGAAAGAGAAATAGTATGATTGTCGAGAAAATATAGGAAAGAAAAAAAAAGTAGTTTTATTTTGTTTGGAGCTGCTAATGACAACTACAACTCACATGTCGCATATGCCATTTCTTTGTTAGAGTATAATATAATCATATTATGGGGTCTCACCTACAAGCTTAAGCTTTTAGGTGAGATGGTTCCTTAACATGGTATCAGAGCCTTGTTGACCTAGTGGTCACAAGTTCGAATCTCATCACTCCTATTGTATTTGATAAAAAAAAATCAAACACAAGGTAATGTGGGTTTGTGCAAGTTTCAAGCCTAAAAGGTTTTCACTTGAAAAGGTGTGTTAAAGTATAATATAATCATATTTTGAAGCCTCACCTATAAGCTTGAGCTTTTAGATGAGATGGTTCATTAACATTTGCAACATGGCTTACAGACCTTTCCTTTTCCTGCCCTCAGTGAGATTTTACAATCAGCGATATTGTAAATTAAAATTAAAATTTCCTTAATGGGTCTACACTGGGGACCAAATCAAGAATTAAAAATTTTGGCAGGTTGCTGGTAACACCCACTTGTATTTTTATCTGAAATCCATGTCACAAAGTATTTGCAAAATGATTATCCATGAAAGCTAAAACCATAGTCAATTTATTATACCAAATCCTGTTCATTTAGCTTCCAAAAGCTAAAACCAGTACTGTGCAAGAAATAAAAGAAAAAAAGGAAAATAAATAATACCCGCAATCTCTACAGATGTAGGCTTGCTTGGTTGCAGCACGCATGGAGAATCTTGGTGCAGCAGATGCAAGAGACTTCTTCTGATTGTAAGAAGCGATCAAGAGGTGGAGTGAAGGAGAAAAGAAAGATGATTTCAGAGCAAAACGATCAGCTGGTCCCTTAAGGCCAACATTGTTGCCATTAGGAGCTAAAAGAGAAGGAAGTGGCAACGTTTTTGCGGCTTGAAACCTTGTTGGTGCATGCAACTGCACCGCCATTTTTGCAGGACTTCTTCCTTTTCTCTTCTTCTTAGTCTGTCGTCGTTTAACAGTGATGATGATAGAAGAAAAGATATAGAGACAAGTGAGTGGTGTGTAGAGAGGTAAATAGTGTAGGATTAAAGGAAGTTTGGAGAGCGAATGGAAGCGTGGCTTTCATGCTCCCCACACAAGCTTCTTCTACCCACTTCTTTTGGGTTTTTCCTTATCTTGGTCGCACAATGTCGTGGGACAATTCGGTGCCTATAGTTTTTTTTATTTTCTTTTTAAGTTCATATATGCAAAAAACATTATTGACACTATAGGTCAATGATTCTAATTTAAAAAATAATAAATCTTTGTTTGATTATTATTTATTTTTATACATAATTAAATTTTTATTTTAAAACCCAAAGAAAAATATTAATAAAGAATAAACTTTATGTAAAAATGAAAATATAAAAATCAAAACTTTCATGACAAAATAAAATAAAATAAAACTATATATGTACCACCATCATATATGCTTCATCAACATAATCATCACTTTATCCTTCATAATATATTATTAGACTAACTCTTAATCTATAAGACTCATATAATCTATATAATCTATATCAAAATTAAGTGAAGCTACGAGGCAATTTTGATGATCGAAAGTTTTGTTGGGCTGAAAGTGGAATTTCCCATTTTGATGTCAGGATAAAACCACCTCATCCACTGTATCTTTTGTGGACCTTATTTATTCACCCTGTTACTTTCTTGTGCTATCCTCTCTTGCCACCTGATTCATCGTTACCTGGTTCATTGAACTGTACAAGAACGAGAGGAATGGGCTCTATAGTCAAACCTCTATCTCTCCTTCTCCCACTAGCCTTCTCTCTTTGTTTCTCACTACTATCATCACAATCAGCAGACCCAACTCCAGCTCCATGGCCACACCAATTCCACTCAGTACTCTTCATGAATAACAACGGCTCGCTTCAGGTGGTGGACCTCTGGTATGACTGGACTAATGGCCGCAACTTCAACATAATCCAGAACCAACTTGGAAAGCTTCTCTATGACCTTGAATGGGATAATGGCACCTCCTATATCTATACTTTAGATTCCAATCAAGAATGCAGTCTTACTTTTCCCAGTTGGTGTTCTCCGCCCCAATTGGCTTGAAGGTGCTACCTATCTTGGGCAAAAAGAAGTTGATGGCTTCCTCTGCAATGTGTGGCAGAAGGTGGACTTTATTTGGTACTATGAAGATGTCATAACAAAGAGACCTGTTCACTGGGTCTTTTACACAGGTATTCCTTCTGATACCATCTCCTTATAACTTAAATTTTAACCAAAGCCCATTTCTTTTCATCATTATCTGTTGTTTTTTATCAAGTTCATATGCTATAGATTGATTGGTATAATTAGATTCTGGTTATTTGCTAAAAGTGATTATTAGGGCTTTTTGATGATGAAAATCTATGGATTTGCAGGAATGACTGCTCATGTGATGACATTTGAAGTGGGGGCGGCCCTAGGGGACCCAAAGTGGCAGGCTCCTGTTTACTGTTTCAACGAGTCTGAAAAGAAGGAGAACGCTGTCTTTAAATCTGTGGTTAGTCATGGATTATCTCGTGCAGGGTTGAAGACAGGATTGTTTAATGTTTCCATGCTGTACTGATTGTCTCTTATGAGCTTCATTTCTATTGCATCTTAATAAACTTACTGATTCTATTACAATAGATTTTCAATTACATCTTCAATTACTTTCTGATGCATAGCTTAAGCTCCTGCTCTTTTTGCTCAAGCTCTCGTGTTTTATGCTTAAGCTCCTGCTCTTTTTGCTCAAGCTCTCGTGTTTTATGCTTAAGCTCCTGCTCTTTTTGCTCAAGCTCTCGTGTTTTATGCTCAAGCTCTCGATCTTTATCTGCTATAATTTCTTCAAGTTGTTTCACCTGCTTCAAAATAGCAATGATGAAACTTGGTAGGAGTAATTAACGGATATTTGATTAATATATGCAAATTAGAATTCTCATGAATTTCAAATTATTTTTTTATTTCAATAAATAGAGATGATTTGAATAATATCATGATATTAATTGATTAAAATTTGCAACCAAATTAAGTATAATCTTGTTTTATATGCTTGTTCGAAGCAGGCAAATTAAGTGCAACCTTTTTTAAATAAAAGAATGTGTGGTGTAAGAACTTACACAATACAATATATATATAAAAGCAAATGTACGTGTGAACAATTTTTATATATACAAAAATTGAATAACATATACAAGAATTCGGTAAACTTTATTTTTGTCTCTATAGATTAATTAATGCTATGCTTATACTCCTATAGTTTAAACATTTTCAATATTATCCCTCTAGTTTTTAAAATTACCAATGTCATCCTAATCATGAAAAAGCTTACTATTTAAAATTGATTTTTGAAAATATTTTTTGGGAATGTTTTTAAGTGTTTATATGACATATAATAACATATATGGGAATTTGAGAGAGCAAGAGAGAAATGCAAGGAAAACTAAAAGTTTTGTTAGCTATTTAAAAAAATCAAAAAAATGGAAACCTTTTAAAAACTACCAAAATTGGAATATTTTGAAGCACTAAGATGAAAGTGGAACATTATTCTTTTGATAATAATGGTCATCCAATATTAAAAAAATAATTGCTATTTTATGGCTTTACAACAAATCAATGCTAAATTGTTAGTTTGGATTAATATGCATACAGGGGAGTGGAGATAAGTTGATAATATAGAAATTAAAATTCTAATTCTTTCTCTCACTCTCATTTTTAAATTTGAACACTCACATGTTTTTATCATACTTTAAGTTTATGGATTTAAATTAAATGAGAAAAATAAAAAATAAAAAGTCATTTATATCTTTTTATATATCAAATCATTATCAACCAATTTGATTTGAATACTTTAATTTAATATGATAATATTTTCCTAAGAAATTTTTCCCATTATCTTTTACAAATAATAATGATAATAAAATTTTATTACTTCTAGAAAAAAATTCTATAATTCTTGCCTCATGATTTAAGTAATTGACAAATCATTCATGTATTATTGTAAATCAAAGCATGATGTTGCGCTATGCTATGCAGAAATAAAAAGATAGTAAAAAAAATTGATATCATACCTTATCAAGACTCGAACTTGAAAAGTCTGCATTTACTTGCACATATTTCTCTATAGCCTCCTGTAGCTCCTCCTTGTTATTATTGAAAATTGTTCAATTTATTGTTAAAAAAACAAGTAATCATCATTTAAGAAAAGCAAATATTTAATATTAATAATTTATTCCAAAATTTTATTAGTCACATAGGCATGAATATTGACTACACTCATTGACAGTTCGAGGATCATATATGACAATCTTTTTAAGTTTTTTCACCTCCTTCAAAATAGCAATGTACTTAACGATTAATCTATGAAATTATTCTTATTTAAAAATGGAAATTAGCAGTCTCATGAAATTCAAATTACTTTCTTATTCAATAAATAGAGGTGATTTGACTAATTTCATGATATTAATTGACTAGAATTTGCACCAAAATTAATATAACCTTGTTTTCTATACATGTTTGAAGTAAACAAATTAAGTCAACAAGATAGAAATTAAACTTTCAATTATTTCTTCTCATTCTTATTTATAAATTAGAAAAGTGATATTTTTATCATTTATATTCTAAATTTCATCATTTATTTTGAATAATAATTTGAATTAAATGAGATAAAAAAAATCTAATTACTTTTAGAATAAAAATTCTATAATTCTTGCCTATGATGTAAGAACTCGACAAATCATTCATGTATTATGTAAAACAAACCTGAACTAAAAAATTAGTGAAAAAAAAGTTGTATCATACCTCATCGGGAGTTGAGCTTTCAATGCCTTGCAAATATTTCTTTATAGCCTGCTCATAGTAATCCTGGTCCTTTTTGTTTTTGTAGAAAATTGCGGCGAGACATCATTCAAAGTATTATCAGGAATTCAAGTAATCAAATTTTAATAAAATCAAATATCTAATATTAATAATTTATTCTATATTTGTTTTAGACACATAGGCATCAATAATGACTAATTTCCTTACATCAATTGATCAAAGTTTGGTAGTAAAATTAAGTACAATCTTGTTTTTATTTACGTTGTTCGAACTTCGAACTATGCAAATTAAATGGAAAAAAAGGATGTGCAAAGTAAAAATTATTCAAAAAAACGAAAAAATACATCTGAAAATATAACATAAAAAATCGATTATTAGTTAAACATTCAGTTAGACTATTAAAGGCTTTGGTCATTGAATATGGCGGAAGCAAAGAGTATGGTCGTCAGGGGAGGGCACTATGAAACATGA
Organism: Salix exigua; assembly: GCA_032356905.1. Lineage (NCBI taxonomy): Eukaryota > Viridiplantae > Streptophyta > Magnoliopsida > Malpighiales > Salicaceae > Salix > Salix exigua. Next base: position 21,185 of record CM063602.1, read on the forward strand.
TTTAAATACTGGAATAATGGATTATTTGTCTTCATTTGAAAGTGAGGTAAGGTTTATTGAAAATATATTCGATTTTTTTTATTATTAATTTATTAAAACAATCCAAAATTAAAAAAATAATTTGAAGGACAAATTTTTTTTCTTTCTAAACAGTGTTGGAGCTATGTTCCAAACGCTACATTCATACCAATAAAAAGCATCATTAAACAATAAAACATGAAAAAATTCAAAAGTCTTAAATTTGTCTTTTCCTTTGAAGAAAAAGATAAAAAAAATGATGTGGACATTTAAAAAAAAATTAATACTAAATTAATATATCAATTGAAAGAAATCAACAAGACTGGTCTACCTTTCATTTGTCATGGGTGACTTTTTTTAGTAGCTAATGCAATTTAAATGATCTTGATATCAAAATATATAGAATATTCAATGATATATATAAATGTTTGAATTTACATATATAAATAATTTATTATATGTATTTTTAATTTTATATATTTTAATATTACTTAAGATTAATTTTGTGAGATAAATTTAAAGTATTTTAGTTTTTTATTTTTACTGATGATGTACTTTCTTTAATGAAGCATATGCATCTTCATTTTAAAGGTCCAACTCCAATAACAATAAGTTGGAGAATTTAACATTAGCTTTGATGTATGTGAAGGCAAGTATAGAATTTAGAAGCAATCATGCAAGGGGTCTCTAATGGAAAATTAAAAAAAAAAATAGTTATTTTAAAAAAGGAAAAAATGGAACCTTTTTTTTATATATAGAAAAACTATAGGGTAAATTGGAAGATTTTAAAATATTGATATCGAAGTGTAACATTGCAGATTTGTAAGGGTAAAAATAATATTCCCCCAATATTCAAAACGAAAGGTAAATGTCTTTTCACATCAAAAAGGAAAAATCTATATGGCTTTACAATAAAGCATGCTAAATTATCAAGTTCAATCAACATACAAACAAGGGGGTAATAAAAGATAAGTCACTGAAGTAGAAAATAAAATTCCAATTCTTTCTTCTTAATCTAATTTTTAAATTTAATGATTTGAATTAAGTGAGAAAAATAAAATAATATATCTTTTCCTACATCAAATCATTATCACCCAATTTGATTTGAATGTTTTAAATTTAATAAAAATGATAATAATGTTTTATCATAAAACAATTTCCATGATTTACAAATAAAAAGCAGTCTAATTACTTTAAAACAAAATTCTATAATTTTTGCCCCGGGACTTGACAAATCATTCATGCATTATTATCAAACAAAAACTTGTGCTGCGCTGTTATGTGTAAAAACAAAAAGATAATGAAAGAAAAGTGGTACATACCTCTTTAAGTGACAGTAGTTCTGCCATCTTTTTGTTTGTTGTTGAAAATTGCGGGGAAACATGAAGTTCAATTAGTCAAAAACAATATCTAATATTAATAATTTATTATAAATTATTATTATCAAACAAAAACTTGTGCTGCGCTGTTATGTGTAAAAACAAAAAGATAATGAAAGAAAAGTGGTACATACCTCTTTAAGTAACAGTAGTTCTTCCATCTTTTTGTTTGTTGTTGAAAATTGCGGGGAAACATGAAGTTCAATTAGTCAAAAACAATATCTAATATTAATAATTTATTCTAAATTATTATTAATATGCCAGTTGAGGATAAGTGAGTAAGATAGAAAAAATAATAACTTTATTTATACAAATCATGACTCAACTGTTTTAAATTAAATGACATTCAATTGAAAACACTTTATTTATTAATAAAATGAAGAAAATGAAATAAAAACATTGAAATGGAATTTCCAAAATAATACATCTAAATTGAAATGATTCGATTTATTGTTTTATTCTGACACTTTAAAAAATGTAGTATCTATCTACCAATTTACTTGAGAAATGTTTTTGGTATACTTACCACAAATTCGTTATTTGGCTGGTATTGATATTGTTCGCTCAAACCAAGATGGAGCATAAGAAAGGAGACATGAGTGAGTAACTCTCCACCTCTTCTCAGTGCATGAGCATGTTCTTTCCATGGACAATGAGCTGCTGCGTACGTCAGCATTTCCACCCAAACTTCTTCTATCATCTCCCATCGCTTCTCACTTTCCGATATTGACTCCAGTAATTGCTTGGCGAGCATGGGCCCAACATGTCCCGTTGATAATGCTTTTTTTCCATTCCCTTTGAATCGTTGCATCATCACCAGAAAATGGAATAGTAGTTAGAGATGCCTCGTCATCAATGAATACTTTGGAGAGCATAGTTGGTCTTATCACCAAAAGATACATCATGTACTCAGATAAGCATTTGCTTGTGGAGACATAATTACTTGCATCATCTTTATCAATGCCATAACAAATCTCTGTTGCGAGATGCCAAACAACAATGCTCCGACTGAATTCTACTTCTGTTGTGCACCACTTGAAGTTCTGTAACAGTCCCTCTCTTTCTAGCACACCATCTCCCCTCTGACCAATTATTTTACTTCTCAATTTTTTATCAAAAAAATTAAAATTTTCCTTCATCTTCTCAGCTTTCTTTGAAAGATGTTCGAAAATAAATTTTTGTAGTTCATCATTCAAGCCTGTCCGATTCACATGCATTTGCCTCATCATTTCATCCATTCCCACCCATTTCAAACATTTAAGTTGCTTGTCTCCAATGGAAGAGCTTATTAGGTTATACTGTGATATGCATCTTGACCATCGCTTGCTTGTAGTTAACTTCCTTAGCCGAGAATAAACTGCACTCGTCAAGGCGTTCTCTCCATCAAGCAACCAAATCAATGTCCGGTCAGAGAAAACAACGCTTAAAAAAGCATAAAGCTCGAGAAAAGCAGCGGCCCCAAACAATAAATACGTGATTGCAACGTCGATCGATAAGTAGGCATGCTTCTCAATCTTGACTTGGAAGACAATAGACGCAGTAACAAAGAGAAGAAAGATGATACAACGAAGAATGATTCCGTAACGGGAGTAAATCAGGGGCGCTTTCGTATAAAGCATATCATATATTAATCCGAGCTCAACCTCTACCACCTTGAAGGCACTGTCTGCCGAGTTTTTGGAAAACCAGGCATAGCTCAGCATTAGATCCCAATAGCTAGGGGCAAGATCCTGCATTGTAAACTTGGATATATGAAAAAAAATGTAAGCTTGACGAAGATATTCTCTCTGTTGATCACTGAACTCTGGTTTTGACTTAGTAAGATGATAAGCCACTACGACATGGACTTCTAAACTCCTGAAACCTAAGAGAGAGGAGTTTTTTCTCAAACTCTTAGAGCATGAAGACCAGAGCACCCAAGTCCTCTCTGAGTACTTTATAATGCCAGCAATGAACATCGGGATCACTATGAATTGAAGGATACCGCTACCCCAAGACTTGGAGAAGACATAAAAAGCCACTACGACTTGGTCTACTAGACCAAGCAAGTGCCTTAACCACAACTCGTTATCTTCAATCGAGTATGCAGTGATTGTGTCTGGGCCACCAAGATGCAGGAGCAGAAAAGGTGCCCAGAATGCCTGGATGGAATTGTTGGCCTTCTTTGAACCGTCACCTGATGAATCTCCTTGGCTCCCTGCTAGATTACCCAATGCAAAAGTTGCCACCGTGTCTGCTGAGAGGTAGGCAGACCAAACGAGAATCCTGATCCAGACTGTGGCAGTGGTCTTTCGTCGAGAACCGCATATGATGAGGATGGTTTGTAGTAAGAGACTAAGCAAAACCATTCCTCGAATCTCCCAATAGTTCCATAAAGTTAAGACTTCGTCAGGCAAGTTTTTGAGCATTGTTACCTCTTCCTCAACTGTGGAAACTAGTTCTCTCGATCAACCCTGAAAAAACTATTTTGCAAGATGGAAAAGTGAATGGAGATATCTCTCCTTTAACTTAGAGCTTGCTTGACTAGCTTTTGCAAACCATAGTTACATGTACAAGCAAGAATTTGGTAGTTGGCATGGGTACAAAGCAATGAAGAGATGCTGATGCAATAAAAATGAAGAGATGCTGATGCAATAAAAATGAAGAGACGTTAAATTAGTTGTTTTTTCTCTTCTTTTTCTGGATAGACAATAGACAACTTTTTGGACACTTTAAGAAGGAATTCTGAATAAGATATTAGAGCACTAAACTTCCCAAGTCTTGAATATTTATTTTAATCGATCTAAAAAAAACTATTTACTGCTAATTTGTCTGGCATTATTGGAACTTTGCATCTTCAATACATAGAGAAATGCTAGAAATTTAGATAGTCATCCGTGTTTATAAAAAAATATTTTTGAATTTTTTTTATTTTTATTTTTTTTTGTATTTTTAAATATTTTAATATATTTATATCAAAAATAATTTTTCAAAATAAAAAATAATTTAATATACTTTTAAATAAAAAATACTTTTAACAATAATCACAATTATATTTCCAATCAATCACTGAAACAATGAATTTATCTATTATCTTTTCATTCTCATGAGATTCTTGATAGGCAAAGGCATTGCAGATTTTTAGCACCAATAATCACGGTGATAAATTACGACTCCTATTATTCATTACGGTAAATAAGGAGGAGCTAGCTATTATTCATTATTGTCAAAGACACAGGAGGTGGTTGTCCGAAATAATTGTGACACAACAGTAAAATAAAATAGTACTCCTATTATTCATTACGGTTAAAAAAAAAAAAAAACAGCAGCTTGTTGTACGCAATAATTATGACACAACAGACGCCCTAAAATAGTAATCCTATTATTCATTATTGTCAAAGACACAGGAAGTGGTTGTCCGAAATAATTGTGACACGACAGTAAAGTAATACTCCTATTATTCATTACGGTAAAAAAGAAAGAAAGAAGGGGCTGGTTGTCCATGACAGACCAGGCACGATAAAATAGCACTCCTAAAATAGCATTTTTTTATTTGATATTTTATTAAAGTTATTAAGACTTTTTAAGTCTTTCTTTTATTTTTATTATTTTCATAATAATAATAAGAAGAAGAAGAAGAAGAATTTTAGTTATTTTTTTAATTACTCTTTTGTTAATGTTTTTGAGTTTTTCTCTCTCAGGATAATTTGATCATTTTTATTGTTTTGATAGTAATAGCAATGATAATTTTAGATGTTGAGACTTCGATGTTGTTATTTTTATAATAGATTGTGGTTATTTGTTTTATTATATTAAATTTTGCATATATAGATATTATATTTTAATTTTGTACCAGTAAATCCTATTAATTTCTTTAATCCCAACAATTATAAAAATTATTTGCTTAGCCCGCAACTTAGTGGGTCAATTTTTTTAATTTTCAAGTCAAATGATTTTTTTTCATGCAATAATTTCTATTTTTTATCATTTATTTTATTTTTTTATTTGCTCTTTTGTTAATTTCTTTGTGTTTTTTTCTCGAGTTAGTTTAATAATGTTCATTGTTTTGACAATAATAGTGATAATAATTTTAGATATTAAGACTCTTATGTTATTGTTGTTATGATAGGATATGCTGATCTGTTTTATTATATCAAACTTTACATTTTAAAATATTATATTTTAATTTTAACAGTTGTAAAAATTATTTGCTTCGCCCGCAATGAAGTGCGGGCAATTAACTAGTACTATTTAAACAACATAACTTTCTAATGGTGTTTCCCTGCTCATTTGAACATTTGAACATTGCAATCTAGCTTCTTTTTTTAATTTTATTCTTTTTTAATGTGATTTTTTTTTGTCTAATTTCATGAAATAAAGTTTAAAATTGAGATAAAAGATCATAATATAAACACAGGGAGAAACTCTTAAATTTTCAATTTTGTTTTAAAAAATATCCTAACTGGAGTATTTCTATATCAATCATGACTGAGAAGGTGACCAATGGAGTAAACAGAACAAGAAGAAACTGATAGAGCGAAGAATGATCCCCACTCGGGAACAAACTAAAAATGAAAACGTTGACACTTTTTATTTATTTATTAAAACAGATAATTTTTTTTATTTTTTAATTAAATATATGTATAGGATTTACAATTTGTCAATTGAGTTATATTTTATGTTTCTGGTGAAAGAAATGATTAAAAAAGTCTATTTATTTATTTATTTATTTATAATCTAAAAAGTTTTATACCGCACGACACGTGATGAAACAGGATTCAAGTAACTAGATTTTTAAGTGTAGAGCTTTGGGCCATTTTCGACAATCACCCAATCCTGAGCTCTGTCACAGAATGACATGACAGGTGAGCACATGCATGCTGAGGTGGCAGTGCACTCTGTGTCAACATCAATGCAGTGATGAGTCCAAAGAAACAACCGAGGATAAAGAAACTAAGAGGGAGCAACAAGATAACATGAAAAACAATTGGATTTATCTATTATCTTTTCATTCTAATATTTTCTTATCAATTAATAGTTACATGAATGATATGACAGGTGAGAACATGCAAGCTGGATTAACAAAAAGATAACTACAGACGAAAAAGAAATGTTATTGTGAGAGAATTCATTGTTCATTGGAATAATATATTAATAATTTTACTTATTAGAGGTAATATTTTTTTTTCAGGATTTATTGATTATTATTAGATTAATCAAGAATAACTCGGTTTTTTTATATTTTCAAAGCATAATAAAATAATTGAAGTACTCTTTAAAATAAAATTTATTTAATTTATATCTAGTGCTTTTTTTATTTTTTACTTTTTAAACACAATTAAATAATCAAATCACTCTTAAAAAAATTCTTTAATTAGCGTTCAAAGGATTTTTTATTTTTATTCTGTTTTTTAGTTAAAATCATGTTAATCAAAGGATAATTTGTTATTTTCATAAATATAAATATAATATAAAAACCAAAATCAGCTAGAACATGTATTGAACGATGCAACGTGCATAATGTGTTCAGGCAAAGAAACACTCCTGTTATTCATTAAATAATGAATAACACTCCTATTATTCATACTGAAATATTTTCGCCCTAAAATAACACTCCTATTATTCATTATTGTCAAAGACAGGAGCTGGTTGTCCGAAATAATTATGACACAACAGTAAAATAGTACTCCTAAAATAGATGCATTTTGCAAGATTGAAAAAACTTTAGATTAGTTGACTGTCCTTTTTTTGATGGGTGAGTTTTGTTCTACTATTTGCACTGCCATACGAATCAACACAAGGGATTTTGCCCTCGTTTTCTTGTCGGTGAGCCAAGTCATTCCTATGGTAAATCGCTATAGCTTCTGGTAATGAATTTGTTGGATCAATGCATACATTGTATGCCATTCGAGAATTTTAAAAAACTTGTAACTAGAAAAAAAAAATATGGGTCAATTTATAAATTTAATCTTTTTTAATTTTTTGAGTTTTTTCTCTAAGGATAATTTGATCGATTTTATTGTTTTGACAGTAATAGCAATGATAATTTTAGATGTTAAGACTTCGATGTTGTTGTTTTTATAATAGGTTGTGCTAATATGTTTTATTATATTAAATTTTGCATATATAGATATTATATTTTAATTTGAACCAGCGAGTCCTGTTAATTTCTTTAATCCCAACAATTATAAAAAAAATTTGCTCAGCTCGCAACGTAGTGTGGTCAATTTTTTTAATTTTCAAGTCAAATGATTTTTTTCCAGTTAATAATTTTTATTTTATTTATTTTATTTTCTCTTTCTTTTATTTTTTCATTGGTTTTTTTTTCTAGTCAAATGAATTTTTTTTACCTGATATGTTTTATATTTATTTTTTTGTTTGATCTTTTGTTAAAGTTATTTAGATTTTTTTAATTTTTCATTTGTTTTTTTTCATTATTAACACAATAAGAAGAAGAAGAAGAAGAAAAGGAGGAGGAGGAGGAGGAAGAATTATTTAAATATTTTTCTTACTTATTTGTTTTAATTGTTTTTCAGCTTTTTTTCTCGAGATAATTTGATAATTTTTATTATTTTGACAGTAACAACAATGATAGTTTTAGATGTTAAAGCTTCGATATTGCTATTTTTATAATAAGGTGTGGTGATTTGTTTTATTATATCTAATTTTGCATACATAGATATTATATTTTAATTTTGGATTGGCAAATCCTATTAATTTCTTTGATCCAAATAATTATAAAAAATATTTACTCAGCTCGCAGCGTAGGGCGGTAATTTTTTTAAATTTTCAAGTCAAATGATTTTCTTAAAATGATGCTTTCCCCTTGCATTTGTTTTTTATGACTGGCTTCCTCTTTTTTGTTCTTTTAATAAAGGAGGACCTTTTTTTTCATATTTTTTAAATTTTTTATAACCAAGGTATCCAAGTCAGCTTTTTTTTTTTACCGTTTTTTTTTGTGTTTTTTAACCAGGGTATCTGTGGCAACAAATTTGTAATAAATCATTTCATTTTCTTAGAAAATTTTCTAACAATTTTTATCAAAAACATTTTAGCAATAACAATATTCAATCACTTTTTGGTGGAAAAAAACTTTTTAAACACATTTTATCAATTATAATTTTACTGATTAGATATTAAAATAATAAAAAATAACACATATAAAATCAATCAATTTTCTACATAGATAAAAAAATCCAGCGCATCTCACGGGCAAAACTGCTCGTGTAATATACTAAAAGAGAAGACGAGTCGGTCACTGTAGCTTATATGTGTTTTTACTGTTTAAAATCACTATAGCATGTGTGTGTTTTCACTATGGATTAGAATAATATTGCTCAGTTTTCAGGTCATGCAGGTTCGGTTCGGGTTGTTTGGGTGGCCGGTTCTAAGCCTAAGCGTGAAGTCCTAAAAAATCTCGAGAGACTTGCATGAAGTCCTAAAAAAATAATGTTTGAGGTGTTGAGCTCAAGCGTGGATCTAAGCCTTTCAGAAGCCAAAAATAAACTCAAGCATGTTGCTTTGCCTCATGGGTGTTACGTTGCTAAGGATAATCTTAGCAACCAAAAAAGCATTGAACTAGCACCAATTACCCAACCTGTGTGTGCATATATCAACATTAAGCCTGTTGTTAAATCTGAAAATAACTAGTTGGTTTCAAGAGCCGAACTATAGGAATCCCAGAAGACAAACCAAGCAGTTTTCTGCAGGTATATGAAGAATTTTGTTATATGATTTCGAGTTAAAAATTGAAAAGCTAGAGAATTTTTCAGGGCAGTTTTCTTTATGAACCAAGCAGAAACAAATGCATAGATAGTTAATTTCCACAAGCTTTAGCTAATGATGACCCGATCGTACCTACTTAACTAAGAACTGATTTGAGCAATGATTTTGAACTTGCTCACTACACAACCCTATTTCATATATGGTCTCAGGATTCTGAAATTACATCATATTCAAGCAAATTCTGTTTTTTCAGATAGATGAGAAAAAGCTCCTCACACTGCCAAAAATTAACTCCACATCCATACATAGTTAATGGTTTTTTTATTCTTTTCCCCGTGTATTGATTACACTGTTTCTTTTAAGTAGAAAAAAAAATCATTTCTAACCATTTGATCTATTACAATTTCATTAATTAAATAATAAAATAACTAATTACAAAACAGAAAAATCAATTATTTTCTACATAAAAAACACCAACGCTAATTTTATTCCTTTTTGATTTGATTTGTTTGGCCTAATTTCATGAAATAAAGTTAAAAAATTGAGATGAAAGATGATAATGTAAAACTTGGAGAAACTCTTAAATTTTCATTTTTGTTTTAAAAATAATCCTAATTGGAGTGTTTCTTTGTTCATCGGTAGTCAACCAAATAATCATCCCGTCACATAAAACAAGACATGAAAGAGCATAAATCTGTAGAACAAGAGTGCTTCCCAGCAATAAATACATAAGAGTGCATCCTTCTCAATCAATTAATAGTTACATGAATAAAACCTAAAAACTCCACTAGAGGACAAGATAAGAAGAGGTGCTTTGGGACTTCAAAATATGTGATTATTAATAAATAACCACTAGAGTATTATATAACTTTAATTATCGTAAAATTAGCAATAATGTAAGTAAATTAATTTAAACACTCATATTAATAATAACAAAAAGAGATGTTTTGATTTTTAAGTAAAGTTTTGGATTTCTCAAATCTTATTCTTTAAAAATATTATTCAGGGAATGTGGTTTTTGTCGTTAAACATGTTGTTAAAAATACTCTTACATATTTTTTATTTTAAAAAATATTAAATTTATGTTTTCCAAAATATTTAATGTTCTAATCTAAATATTTTCAATTAAAAAAAAATTACACCCTGCACTACAGAGTCATTTTCTTTTCTTCATACATAAAGTTCAGTTTTTGTTTTAAAGAAAGAACACTGAATATCAATGCAGTGACGAGTCTTATTTTTTGACCGAGTTTCTGAGATGTTTTAGAACTCAACTCCCAAAAGGTTATGATCAACAAAAAGATAACCACAGAAGAAAATCAAATGTTATTTGTGAGACAATTCATTGTCCATTAGATTTATATATTAATAATTTTACTTATTAGAGGTAATATATTCTTTCTTTCAGGGTTTATTGATTATTATTAGATTAATCAAGAATAACTTGGTTTTTTTTTATATTTGATTACTTTTCTTTTGATTACTTCTTTTTATTTGATAGAATTCATTAGATTTTTTTTTAAAAAAAACATTCTCAAATTTTCTTATCAGTCATATTTGTTTTCTATTGTTTTATTATTATTATTTATCTTATTTGAAATAATTTTTGAAATTAAATTTGTTTTACTATTTCATTCTCCTTAAGTTTATTTTTGTATTTGATTTGATACTTAAGTATAAGTGTGCAAGCCATTTACCTATATTAATAATTACTTCACCAATTGTTTTTAGACAATTACTTTTAGAATATAAGACAAAAAAAAAACTATATTAAAAGGATATATATAAAACATCCTATACTAATGATTACGTAGCCTGTCTTATTAATGACTCATTTACCTTTCTTTTTTGAAAAGTAAAAATACAAGATTCCGCCAAGGAGAAGCACGTACAATAAGGAAAACATCTTAACTCGACTCTTTGAGTTGAATGACATTGGGCACCGAGTTAGGCTAATTCATTTCCAACACAGTTTATATTATTTGTTACGGCCTAGGTGTGTTCAACATTGTGATAATTTTCATGGTTATGGTTTTTTAGAATATATTTAGTTAAAATTACTATAAGATGAGTTTTTAAGTATAAAATAAATAAAAGAAATATGTTTATATAAATAAAAGCTTATTATTTTAATTTCTACAAAATAAAAGTTTGGAACACATATTTATGGAATCCACTACAAAAGAAAAAGTTATTTTGCTAATCATATGATTTTTCTTTATAATTGATCAAAAAATATAAGCTACACAATACAATAGATTTTTAATTTTTTTGATATATTTATTCTTTGTTGTTGGTTTGTTAACTAGGGAAAAATAAATAAAGGAAAGGCATTTATCAAGCAGTGGCGCTGCTATTATATCATTGCCAAATGCACATATGAGGTATATTAAAATTAAATTAAGTTACATCAACAATAATTAAATGGCTTGAGAAATTTATTGTGGCTCTAGTGAGAAAATAATTCTAGTTTTTTAATAGTATTTTTTTTATCCTTGAAAAATAAGCATTTTTTCAGCCAATTTAAATTCGAATCTCTCGAGAAGGAATAAGGAGAGCTAATTAAGTATTCCATCGTGTTCTTTCTTTGAATGTGAGTTTAATGATACTAAAAATGTACATTCTTATAAAAATGTTATCTTAAATTTTCAACTATGTTGGATTTTAATTTTATGTTGATTCAACTATTTTATTTAGAATAAAATAGATTGATTGATTTTATTATTAAGTGTATTTATAAAAATGATTTAATGACTAAGTAAATTGTAATTGAATTGAATGACCTAATAAATGAAATATATTACTTGTAATAATAAAATAATTATTGTTCATTATAAAATAAAATGAAGATAATAAACTCTATTTATTATTCTAAACACTGAGACTATTTTGTTGTTATTAAAACCAATTACCTTATACTATTTTGTATTTTGTTTTGTTTCTTATCAATCAATCATAATATATAAATTCTCTATTTCATCTCATCCTTGATGTTTCATCCTCGTGTTATGAATCAGTAACTAAACACAATCTAAAAGCCCCGTTTTAAATTTATTGTCTATAAAAATAACCTCATGGTTGGATATTGTTAAAAATGACATTGAGCATCGAGTTAGGTTGATTCGCTTCCAGCACAGTTTATATTACTTGTTATCTCCATTTGGCTTAGGTGTGTCCAACATTGTGATGATTTTATGGTTATTGTTTTTTTAAAATTATTATAAGATGAGTTTTTAAATATAAAATTACAATATATATAATAGGTGTGGGTTTTGCATTGTGCACTCGAGCACAGATGCATCTGTAGATTTCAATTTTTTTTCTTTTATGTTTGTGTTTTTTTTTAATTTCTTTTTTTTTCGTTTTTCTTCTTTTTTTTACTTTTTTCCCAAATTATTCTTTTTGTTTCTTTTTTTATCTTTTTTTTGTATTTTTTCCTTATTCTTTTTTTATGTTGAAAAAAATATGAATCACTTCTATGACAGTAGCGAGTGCCATGGCTAGATGTTTTCTTTTATTTTTATTTGTTCTTTGTATTAGATGATTTTTATAATTTTATTATTTGCACAATAATAATGATAATTTTAGTGATTATTTTTTAATAAAAATATTTTGATTTTTTTAAGATTTTCCTGAAATTTTAATTTATATCGGTGATCATTTTAAAAGTAATATTACTCTATTTTTCCCTTTATTTTTTTTTATTTTTTGTTTCTTTATTTGTTCTTTAGATTATATGATTTTTATGATTTTATTATTTATGCAATAATAATGATAATTTTAGTTATTATTTTTTTATTGTTGTTTTATAAAAATCTTTTGCTTTTTTTATTTTATTTTTCATGGCAATTTAATTATTTTAATTTTTTTGGCTGTAATGTTAGCAATAATTTTAGCTTTTATAGCAATGATAATGACAATAATGTCAGGATGATTCTTCAATCTATGTTTTCTTCTCTTTGTTGATTGAAAATTAATAGCTTATTTTTTTATTTGATTATTGTAAGTATTTTCACAAATTATATTTTATTTTTGTTTGATTTAAATTGAATTATATAATAAACTAATCTTAATACAATGAACTTAATAATTCATATATCTGAGTTTTCTTGATTTTTTAATGATGCTGATAAATTTATGCTGGTTGTTTCGTTTGAAACTACTAAACAGATAAATTTATATCAATTTTAAATTCATATATTTTATAGAAAACTTGCATTTGACTGACATGAATTCTTCACATATTTATTATTTTAACTAAATTTATATTATAATAAAAAATACACACAATTAATATTTTTTACATTGAAAAAAATATTTTACGCTCATGCGTAAGCGTGGTATTGTCTAGTAATTAAAAAACATGTTTATATAAATAAAAAATATATGATTTTAATTTCTACAAAATAAAAGTTTGGAACACATATAAGGAGTCCACTGCAAAATAAAAGTATTTTGTAACATTATTTTTTTGTCCTTGAAACATTTTTCCTTTTGGTCATTAATTTTTTTTAAGAAAAATTATCTTTACACATTACATTTATCATTATTTTTTTTAATTTCATCCTTATACATTGCATTTATAATTTGAAATCAATGATTTATTTGTTATAAAGTTATCACGATGTCAAAATAATATCCTTATATTGGGTTTATGCTTGATCTTGAAAATAAAATAAAATTCATTATTATTGATTGCAAAAAATTGAAAATGTGAGGACTCAATTTGATTGCAAGGCAAAAGTACAAGCTTTTAATTAAAAAATCTATTCATCATGTGTTGTTTTCAATAAAAAACATTTTTACATAATTTTTAATTATAATTTTTGTCCCTTTAATTTGAAACTTTATATTTTGATCCAATGCTTCATTTTATTTGCATTTCAGCTCCTAAGTTTAAGACAAAATCGTTGGAAAATAACAGAGAAAAGAGAAAGTGGCAGGTTGGGTAGAATTTAGGGGAAAATAAAGTCAAATTTAGTGTCAATGTGTTTTATGATGAGAAAAGTATCATTAAGGTATTTTTGAACTTCTATATTGTTGAAAAAGGTAGATCAAGATTGGAAAAAAAAAATCTATTTATTTTTCCCTAAACCAATTGATTGGGGTTTTGAGTTGATTATTTAGTTTGTTAAAGGTTCTAAAAGTGTGCTTTTAAGTTAAAATAGGTTTGATTTTTAATCCAAAAAAAACCCATAAAAAATAGAATTTATAATTGATAACAAGTTAATTTTAATTAACTCAATACAATCCATAATGTTATTATATTTTTTAAAATTGATATTACTTTTAGGTTTTTAATGTACTGGACAACTTCTACCCAAATTATTCTTAGACACAATCCAACCTGCAAAGTCATCATATCCATCAAATACTAAATAAGAAAAATAGATTTTGTTATGTTGTGGTCACAATTTTAAGTGAATGAAGTGAAATAAATAAGAGCATGCAAATCGTAAATTCATCATAAAAACATTTATTTTCATTATTTATATGCGTGTTCATTTGTTGAAAAATAACATTTATTTTATTATTATCATAATTGATTATGAAAATGAGAATTTTTCTCGAGAAGGAATATCGAGAGCTAAATAAGTATTCCATTGTGTTCTTTCTTTGAATGTGAGTTTAATGATACTAAAAATGTACATTCTTATAAAACTGTTATCTTAAATTTTCAACTATGTTGGATTTGAATTTTATGTTGATTCAACTATTTTATTTAGAGTAAAATAGATTGATTGATTGATTTTATTATTAAGTATATTTATAAAAATGATTTAATGACTAAGTAAATTGAAAACGAGGATTATAGTGTAATTTATGTCGCGACGACTGATTTTGGATGCGCTTGCGCCTCGCCTTCACCCCTTGATTCGGGGACAACGGCGCGCGGTGAAAATGTGGGGTTTATTAGTCGTAAAATTTACAACTATAAATATTAGGAGTCGCCACCTAGTATTAAGGTTACTAGGAACCTATTGGTCTGCGAGAGTCTAGGGTAAGGAGACTTATTGTGCAAGGGGAAGACGCATCACCCCCAATGCACCCTACCTAAGGTAAGCTGCAATGCTGTTTGATTGTTTTTTTCTATGTTAGAATTTTTACACTGCATTTTAAAAATACATTTTTTTTGTGTTTGCGGGTGTACTTTACAATGTAATTTTACACCGCAGTTATAAGTTTTGTTTTATCCACGGATGTACTTTACAATGCAATTTTACACCGTAGTTAAAATTATTTTTATCTACGGAAGTATTATATAATGTAATTTTACACCGTAAAAATATTTTATTTGTGGATGTATTTTACTATGTAAATTTACACCACGAAAGCTAAAACCGAAAGGTTGTTGAATTATTTTTGACATTTTGGCCGAATACCAATGGATAATCGCAAACCGGTTACGATATCCGAAATTTAGTTTTAAAAAAAAATGGAAAAATATGCACATATTTTTTACAAAAAATACAATGAGAAAAGTTTTGGGATTCGGCCGTATGCGCGAAAACATTTGTATTTTGATTTTTAATAATAACAAAAATATATATATAAACATGTCTTTCAAAAGTATTAAATATATATATATATATATTATTTTATTTTATTATTTTTTATTTTTATTTTTATTTTTATTTTTATTTTTTTAATTGTTTTTTATTTTTTAATTTTTATTATTATTATTTTATTTTATTTTTATAGGGTCGAGTTGCAGCTACTATGGGTCGTCGACCAACTGAAGTGGTCGGAAGCCCGCATCATTGGGTTGGGCTTCGACCATCGTGTACTGGAAGCCCACGTGTAGGTGGGTTGGTCGTCACCATAGTGGATCGGGCAGCCTGGCTTAGTAGTGGTCGGGCTTCCAACCATCGTGAGCTGGAAGCCCGCATATCTTTGGGTCGGCCGGATCAACCCTACCAAAAAAACTAAAACCGAAACGAAGAAGAAGAACAAGTGCATGTGCACTCGCTCATGCAAGTGTCCAACATCAACTATATGGTTACCTGATTACACAGACTTGTAGAGGAGCTCGTGGTGGTCTTTCCTGTCGTCGTCGTTTTGGAAACGGAGGTCTGTGGCGGCCGGAATGGACGTCGGAAGTCGCCGGTTGGTTTGGTTATGGCGGGGCTGTCTCTGTTTCTTCAACCGGAGACGACGCCTGACTTGCTGAGTTCGAGAGGAAGACTCCGTCGAGGCTAAGGGAGGATATGGGTGGATGTATGGCCTTGCACGGTGGAGAGAGAGGGAGGAAACGGGGCTGTTTTGGAGAGAGAGAGGAGAGGAAACGGGTCTGTCGACCGAGAGGGAGGATGAAGAGAAAAGATGGGGGTTTTCGAGTGAGGGGAAGAGTGAAGGCAGAGAGGAGGGATGCCTGGTAGTCGACGGCGAAGATGGAGGACGAGGGAGACACCGGCGTGAAAAATGGCCGAGAGAGAGGGATGATGAGTTTTTTTGTTCTTTTTTTTTAAACCCTCTGTAACTGAAACTCTTCACAATTTTCAATCTTTTTTTTTTGCCGTTTTTCTCTCCTTTTCTGGACCGAAGTTCCTCTCAGAATCGAAACTCTCCTTCCCAATTTTTCGGTTTTTGCGTGTTTTTCTCCCTCTTTTCTCGACATCCAACACTCAGCTTTTCTTCTTCTATTTATAGGACCATGGAGGTCGCTTTGGTGGATAATTAATGGCAAGAGGAGAAGTCAAGTTGTTGCAGGTTGTGGGTGGCTTGTCGGCGGCGTGTTGTTGAAAATAGTTAATGGACAATTACACTTTGGTCCTTCAATTTGTAATTGTATTATTTGCATCCTTAATTGAAGTTAAATTTGTAATTTTGTGCAATTATACCCTTGGCCAAATTTCAACTTAACCTTATCTTTTGCATGCTTTTTCATTTTAGTTCTTCTCTTTTGATTTGTGCATTTTGACCTCAATTGACAATTAAACTTCAATTTGACCCTTAATTTGCACAATTAGCTTGGAAAAATTCAATCGGATCTCCAAAAATTCTAAAATTGTCAATTAAACCCGAATAGAATTCAAGAATCTCATTTTTCCTCAATTAAGCCCTTAATAAAATTAATTTGATCCTTGCACTTAATTAAATTCTTCAATTGGACCCTAAATTAATTCTCAAATATAATAATATTTTGAATTAGCCCATGATTAAATCAAATTGGCCTATAAAAAAAATATAATTATAATTTTTGACTTAATTTTTACCTCGAATTTGTATTTTCTCTCATTTTTTGGAACAAAAGATATACAATTAGATTCTTGAAAATAGCCAAAATTTGCACATTGATTTTTCTACCCACGCCGGCTCCTTTTATTTTATTTTTGTTATTTTTGGTATATTTTGGGAGTCACCCAAAATTGGGTGATGACAATTTATATAGGAAATTTCAATTTTAGACATAGAAAAATAAAATAAAGACTTGATTGAATAAATTTTTAAATTTAGCCTAAAAGAATTTGGTTGATATTGTTTAAGAGACAAATAGATATTTTATCATTTATTAAGTTTTTAGTTTTTTTTTATAAATAGAATGCCATGTCTTTTATTTCTTGTGATGTGAAGGGTGAGTGGAGTAAAATGCATAAACACCTAAAATATAAAAGAAAAGAGTTAGCATTACAAGGTATAACAATCTTTATTCTAAAAGTGTTTAATAAATTTCGTAGTTTATGTGAATTACTGTTAGAGACTGAACATCTATAAGATTTGTGAATTGTGACAATATAGTCTTGAAACAAATATTTAAAGTAAATTTTTTTATCTTCAAGTAATTTTTACATGAACCTTAAACAACTCTAAATCAATCTAAGAAGATATTCGAAGCTATTAGATGAAAAAAGAAATCTTCATTTATACAGAGTCTTTGTTTTTCAGAAATCCCACACTTCTTCCTCTTATAAATCTATTCATACAATTAATTAAGCATAAATGAGAGCTAAGGAGGGTTTCAGTAAGGCATAAGAATGAAGGCTAGCTAGTGGAATGAACATTATGTCGATGAACTGCCAAAATATTATGGAGTCCAAAGAAACAACCGAGGATAGAGAAACAATTGGATGGAGCAAGCTAAAATACCTCAAGTGAGAGCAATTGTTGAAAGACAGGATCCTCTTCTAAGGCGGTCGTTTTACTCACTCTTGCTTCTTTTGTGTCATTTTTATTGGCATCTGTTGATGTTTCTTGTTATTCTTCCTAGCTAGTCTGCCGTTTTTGCTATTCTTAGAATTTTTGCCAATACTTCTTATCTATGTGCAGACATCCTAGATTTGGCAATGACCATCCTATATATTTATGAAGCCAAGCTTCCTCAAATTTACTGTCGCAGATTTTTTGAGCTCTGCAGTCTTTCACCATTTTGGTGGTGATAACAGTACTGGAAGCTGCAGTGTTTTGTGAACGTTGCTTTAATTTGTTCTTCTCGTCATCTAGATACAAGGAGTCCTTCCTTTAAGATTTCTTGCTACTCTATTGTAGGTCTGCTTACATTGTAGATCATTCATTATATCTGCTACTCTATTGAATAGGGATTTAAAAAAGCCCCCACAACCAACCTAACGACGAAATTTTAAAGGGATTCATGTTTCCAGTCAACAATTGACGCCGGGGAATGGAAGAAAAAAAAGGGTAACACAAGTAAATACGCAAAGAGAACCACCAAATGAATACAGAGTTAAACAAGAAATCCTTTTCTCAAAAGCCAAAGGCTGAACTTCAATCAAATTCTGAAAAACTTGCTCTCCAATGCTTTGGTTACATAGGTATTTATAGGACATCAATTTAGACTTCCTAGACTAGACATGAATGACCCACATACCCATCCAATGTATCTCATGGTACATTGTACCTCTAAATACATGAACATATTAAATACTCTAGATATAAATGTCCCTTCACATACATACATACATGAAGAGGAATTATGAAAATTGTGTATGATCTGAATTTATATTCTAGAAAATTGTGTTTAAACTTCCAACACACAAGTTTTAAGAAAAGATAAAAACTAAATTAATTGGCTCTTTGACTTCTGTTCTTGGGATGCTCCTGTATCAACAATTTTGCAGCTACTAGATGACTGCATAGTGATAGATAGTGGATACACTAGAGTGCCATCGGTTCCAGAACAAGATTGTTAACTGGAAACTTGAGTCCCTTTAACCTCTTTCTAAACATGTTTTTCAGTTAATCTGGACTTGACCATTTACAGCTGATGGCTGATGATAGTTCAGACGTTAGTGATCAAAGATCATTGATCTCAAACCAACATTCTTTGTAGAAAAATTGATCGAGGACGGTCATTTTACTTAAACCATATAAATATTACTGAATCAAGACACCTGCACACTTCCAGCTCTGTTAGATTATAAATCAGCCATGATATTCCAAATTTCTCCAGAGTGGAACTAACAAAAGCAACAATCGAACTCCGTGTTATTGTCATAATCCGTGACAGCTGGCGGGAACGTAGTATATATATAATATGTTGGATTTTTCTCAGAGTGGATTTCTTGATTCAATTGACAATGATCTTGGAATTTCTTGTTGAAAATCGAGGTACAGGAAGTAGATGACCTGACGATTTCTGCGTGCTCGTGGTTTAGATATAGGAAAGGGTTCTTCCATGCTCCTCAGGTACCTGAAATGCAGAAGGGAATTTGTTCCAAACGGTTCAATTTCTCTGTTGGAGACGCCAAATGAAGTTACAGAACAAGATGTTTCTGCAAGGATCAGATAAAAAGGACGCCCTGTAACAGTTATCCTTGGAGCTAGGCATTTTCAAAGCAAAGGAGGTCTGGAAGAATTCAAGTGTATGTACAGTTACCATCCAAGCCTTTAATCATCAGACAAAATATGCTCAAGGTAATTCCTCGCCTACAGCCATCTCTGTCTTCGAAAAATATTGAAAACTGCAAATATTGGACAAAATATGCTCAATCGTATGTGCAGCACCTTAGCTGTAACATATTCTGATATTCGACATTGACGAATATTGGATATGTAAAACAGAGATATCCATGGATACCTTGGAGGTTTATCCATTTTGCAGGTATTGAGCTCCATTTTTCTATAGCTGATTGTAATGGTATTTGAATAGCCTGCCTGAAACTTCTCGAATGCAGGAATATTACCCAGAAAGGCATGCAAAGGTATTCCTTGTGCATGCTCCCTACATTTTATGGCAGTGTGGAAGATTGTTTATCCTTTTATAGACAAAAACATAAAGTATGTGCATTCATCTTGTATTCCTATTACCAAAAATTGATCAGTTGAATAATCTATTTGTCTGTGGATTGCTAATGTATTGTAATCCTGCATCTCTTCACAGATAGTATTTGTGGATAACAGTAAGGCTGAAATAAACTCTCCTTGAAGAAAATGATCAGAGCCAGATCCCTGACATATACGGGGGGGGATCTATCTTCCATTCATTCCTGTCCATGAAAGCAAGTGATGCAGCCAGCAAGCAACTGTAGGGAAACATGATCGAAGACGAATGCACCATTATTATATTTAAAGTCAATGTGGATTGTGTTGCTGGAAAGTGTTTTTTTGGAAAGTGAATTCGGGTAAATTAAATTCTTGGAAAGTGAATTTCGATATTGGTTAGTGTTATGGAAAATGAACTGGAAAATACTTTTCAATATTTGTTTGTGTTATAGAAAATGAACTGTAAAATAATTTATTACTAAATTAATTTTTTTCAAGTTTATTAAAAAAATAATGAACAAATCTTACAAATTAAAACGTTGAATGAGAATGAAATTGAAAAAAATATATAATTTCATAAATTATCTCAAACAAAATAAATAAAGATCAAAATAATCAAATCTAAAAAATTAAAACAAAAATGAAAGGTGAATAAATTAAAATAATAATAATAAACATTTCATAAATTATTTCAAATAAAATAAGTAACAATAAAAAAAATGACGACCAAATTTGATAGATAAAAATTTTCAATAAAAAAATGATAAGAAAAAAAGCAAATAAAAATTATAAAAATAAGGACCAAAATAAAAATTAAATTTTAGGAGATGGAATTGAAAAATAAATATTCAAAACAAATTATATATAGCAATTAAAAGTTTGAGGATCAAATCTGATATAATCAGCAAATAATGATATTTCTAAATTTTTCACAATTTCCGAAAGTGTTTTCCACCCAAATTTTCCGAAAAACAATTTCCTGAAAATCAAGCCAAATTCTTCTTATTAGCCACTTTGTTGTTTTTGAAAAGTGGTGTCGATGATATTTTTTTATTTTCACTTTTTCTTTGGTGTTTGCTTTATAACCCTGATTTTTCAAATTAGCCCTTCAATTTTTTTTAGTTCATGTTCTTTTGATTTTTTTAAATAATTCATTAAATTATATTTTTGTTTTGATTTCATCCATATTCAGTTTTTTGTTTTGCCAAATTTAATTCTTATTTTTTTTTTTGTAATGTGAGATAATTTTTAGAATTGCATGTTTTTTATACCACAACCCATTAATCTTTTTTCTATTAAAATCATCATCATTCTTTTGTTTTTCTTTTTCTTTTGAGAATGAGGCAATTATGGCCGTCCACGACCGACGCAGTTGTTGTCTGGAGGAAGAGAGTTTTGGTGCCTGAAACATGATAGTTATATATCACATTTATTAATGGATTTATCTTATCTATTCCACACTGGGTTTTGCAATTCGACTAGCCTTGAAGAAATGTTCCTCGATTATTCTTCTTTCCCAGCAACCTTTCTTAGCAACATTGGACCCTTGTCTACTCTTAAAGGTTTATACTTGGCCGGAGTTAACTTCCATGGCACCCTGCCTGCTCAAGGTAATTAAAATGAACAATTACCTTTAAATGAACACCAGGACGAAATTATTTTATGAATGAACGAATATTCAAAGAACAGAACTTCATTAAACTAAATTTATGCTTTATTAAACTAGAAGGCATAAGCCCAACTTGACACAACATATTGCAGAGGATAAAACAGAGGTTTCTCAAGCTCAATTTTTTTTTCGCCCTATAGAAACCTTTGAAAAGAAAAGTTCTGAATACAATAATCGAAATAATAAATCTCTAATAAAAAATGAGACACAAAGTCATTTAAATAGGATCCAAAACCAACCTCGTTAATGAAACAAAAATCAAATCAAATTTTAGAAATTCCATTCTGATTTAATTATTAGATAAAAAAATTATAACTGTTTTTGCAAAATAATTATTTGGAAAATTCAAATTTCTGTTTAATTATTTGAGTCATTTGTGAACCACTCATCACTCCGTGTTCCTTTCATCGGATGTCAAAAAATGGGTGCTCAGGTCTTCATGCTCCAAGAGCTTGAAAAAGTCTATTCTCTCAAAATTTCAGCTGACCAAATTTTTTGGATGAAATTGAAAACCAAAATTAAAGATAAAAATATCATTTTTCTAGGTTTTTCCAATAAAAAACTCCTTTTTATTACAATCTATTTATTTAAAATTTTCAAAAAAAAGAGGAGAAAACTGCTACAGCCATGCTTGGCCATGCCTGCCACCACTCTCACCATAACTCAATCATGCCTTGCACAACACCCCATTCGTGAACGCCTCCCCCATATTGCAAGTTGATTAAATGAGCCTATAAAAAGGTGGGGGATTGAACCGAAAATGGGGGGAGGCAGTTGGGTGAAAAACTGGGGGAAAGGAGAGTAAAATTTTGACAGTGAGGGACTGCCACGGAGGAGAAAAAAACAACAAAAATACTAGGGAGCTGAAAATGAAAAAAAGGCTGAGGAATGTAAGAATATTTCCCCTAGAGTGGCCGATGTATTAACGATCCGATCATTAAAGTTCAAGTTTTTTGTAAAGTCTACTGATTCTAATATGTTAAAGTGAAACCATGATGGATCGGTCTCAATAAACGAGTATTAGAATGGGTACGTTGAAACCCTCTCTTCTAACCATAAAAGAACATATATTCTCATCCAGTTATATACATACATATATTGATGGTTTTAAATATATGTAAGTATATAAAATAAAAGACACAACCTTTCTTTTTATTAAATGAGCACCCATTCGGTGGAATGAGCACCTATTAAGTGCTGGCTGCTAGAACAAAAAGAAGGTGGCTCTTCCATTATGGATATTTTATTTCCCACCCATTCGGTGGGGATAAGAAAGAAAGGAAGAAAGGGGAGTGGGGGGTTGCTCTTCTTTTTGCCGAGAAAGAAGAAAGAAAAGAGAATAGAAAGAAAAACCATAAAAGTGATCTTACTCCATCAATTGAGATCAAGCAAAGATTAAGGTATAGAGGAGAAAATCAACAAAAGAAAAGTCTGCAGAAAACAAGAAGAAAGGAGAGAATCGGATGCAACAATTCAAGAACAAAATGGAAGGTAAGTTCTAAATTTTCCATTGTTCTATATTTGCAAGAATTCATCATCAATATAATTGTCTTGTGGGATCAAATGATCTATTGATATATTTGGGATAGATTTCGGAAATAGAAATCATTACAGAACAGAAAATTAACAAGGAAATAACATCAAACTGGGAAAATAATATGTAGATGGGGGGAAGAAACTGGAGGAGTAAATACTGATCAACGGACAGGTGAACAAACAGGAAAGGCTGGAAAAACAGAGGGCAATAGCATCTCGAAAAAACAACATTGAAAATTAGCAAACCACCTCGAACTCCACTCTTGTTCTTCCTTGACGCCGGCAGAGGGACTCCGACAGCATCCTCTCTCTCCTCTCCACTGAACTCCCCTCTCTCTCCTCTCCAGTCGTTACCTCTCTCTCTAAAAATAGACGTGAAGCAACCACCATCCTCTTCTCCGACAACAGCCAACTCTCGTTGACCACCACCTGGTCTCCCTCCAGAAGCAGTTAGCCACCACCCAACCTTCTTCTCCAGCTCCGGGAGGGCAGCAACGAGCATCAACAACAAGGACGTTGTAGCATCAAGCAACAGACCAACACCTTTCGGAGCTCTTACCAGCCACAAGTGGCAGGTAATCCTCTCGCGTGGTTCGCATATTACTGTTCACGTGAACAGTACGCATAGGGAATATTAATTCACTCTACCCCTACCTCCTTTTTGTTTTCTTTCTTTTTGTTTGGGCTGGGCTGCTCGCCTAACCTAGCTTGGTTAGGCTGGGACTAGCCTACTCCAGCAAAGTTGGGCCTTTGGCCCAACTCTTGATTTAAAAAAAAATGCATTTAAAAAAAGAAACAAAAAACGTGTTGTTTTCATGCATACGACTGAATCCCATGATTTTTTAAGCATATTTTTCATAAAACATTATATGTTACATCTTTCACATATTTTGAACAATAATTGGATATCGTAACCAATTTATGATTATCCTTTGGAATTTAGCCAAAATATAAAAAAAATATTTTTGTTTTAGCTATCGCGATGTAAAATTACATCGTAAAGTACATGCGCAGGTATTTTAAAAAATATTTTGTTTAAATGCAGTGTAAAATTCTTTTGGTTAGTCTTTCTAACTCTTAACGAGGTAGAGATTCTCTCATGAAGAGAGATCTATGTCAAACTTTTGAAAAGACAACGAAAAATCATACAACAATACAATTTGCTTTAGTTAGGGTGTACTAAGGGTGACACGTTTTCACCTTGTACAACAAGTTCTCTTACCCTAAACTCTCATAGACCAATAAGTTCCTAGTAACTTTAATAGTAGGTGATAACTTCTAATAATTATAGTCATAATTTTACGACTATAAAACAATCATCGTTTCACCGTGTGTCATTGTCTCTCCAATCTCGAGGATGGCGGGGCGCAAAGCGTGGAAAAATCAAAGGATAATCATACTATATATATATATATATATATATATATATCATGCAGGACCTTACCCTCGCACATTCCTAATAAATAGCCAGTTGCTGATTTCTGAAAATTCAGCAGACGGGACCTTCAATGTGGTAGAGGTTGAACTTGGATTAATATTAGGATAAAAAACAGCCCTCGCTAATTTTCCAACTACTACTTTGGTGGCTAGATGTCAAACGATTTGTTGTTCACCCATTTTAAAAAGAAATAAAAAAGCGTTAGGCATGTGGATCTAAGATGACAAGCTTGTGTGCTTGGATTTGTCTTACCATCAAGCTAACTAGATCATGTCGGAGCAACTCTCGTATATGATCTTGCAAATTAACCATTATTACAACTAACATATGACAGTAAAGGTCTTAAAATTAGGTTGCTTTGATACAGAGCAAGCAAGAGATGATAAATATTAAGGAGACATGCAGCTTGCAAGGAATAAAGATTTAAATTAGTTTTAGTTCTATGCTCTCGATGGACAGAGTTTGCTTCCTTTTCTTGAACACTTAAAGGAGCATTGGGGTTGGGCACAGAACAAAGAAAAGAATGCAGATTGCAAGGAGCTTTAAATTAATTGCATTTTCTTTTCTTCATACTCAGAGTTCGCTTTCTGTTTTAGAGAAAAAACAGTGAACATCAATGCAGTTATATAAATCATATTGCTGAGACTAAATTTCCCGCTAATGAGTGGCTCCTTGGATTGTTGTATAATCAATACTGCAACCTCAAAACAGAGAAAATGTACTAGCAATTCACTAATCACCAACCATATGTTTAGAAGATCAGAAACAAGGCAGCTAACCTTGTCCAGTTGAATAAATGGATTGACATGTGAAGTATCAGAGGAGGACATTAATAAATTAATGTATTTATTCTTCCGTAGATGAACGCAAAATTAAATAACAACACAAATGTTTTCCTCATGCTTTTGGGATGAGGAAGAATTGCATGAACTTATTTCTATAAGATAATCCACGAAAAATAATTATGAACACATCACACGAAGAAAGCTAGTAGTTTTAGTCATTGACTAAACTGATTTCATTATTCTGTGATGGTGGGTTGACCAAATTGTTGGGAGTGAATTAATTTTTTGATGTGAAGTTAATGCAATAAAACAAGATCAAAATTGCTCAAGCTCTAGCTCTTTTTGTTCAAGATCTCGCTTTTTATGCTCAAGCTCTCGACCTTTATCTGCTACAATCTATTTAAGTTGTTCACCTCCTTCAAAATAGCAAAGATAGAACTTTGCATGAGTAATTAACGAATATTTTATTACTATACACAAATTAAGAGTCTCATGAATTTCAAATTAATTTCTTATTTCAATAAATAAAGGTGACTAATTTCCTTGTAGTAATTGATTAAAGTTTGCTACCAAAGTAAGTATAATCTTGTTTTGTATGCATGTTCGAAGTAGGCAAATTAAATGAAACCTTTTTTAAATAAAAGAATGTGTGGTGTAAGAACTTACACAATACAAGATAAAAACAAATGTACGTAAGGTATTTCAATATTATTGTCATAACCCAATTTGGGTTATTCCCAAATCTACCCAAAAATAAGAAAAATAAATTAAAGGGGTTGATGTAGGTAGAAAAATCAAGACATAAATTTTTGACGTTTTGAGATCTTGATCGTACCTCTTTTGTGCCCGTAAATGAAGGAAAATGCAGATTCAAGGCTAACATAATTTATTATCGCAA
Source organism: Salix exigua (assembly GCA_032356905.1). Classification (NCBI taxonomy): domain Eukaryota; kingdom Viridiplantae; phylum Streptophyta; class Magnoliopsida; order Malpighiales; family Salicaceae; genus Salix; species Salix exigua. The sequence continues at coordinate 47,832 of CM063602.1, forward strand.
TATATAATTATATTTTTATGGGCCAATTCAATTTAATCGTTGGCCAATCTAAAAGTGTAATTATGAAAATAATTTATGATCCAATTGAAGGATTTAGTTAAGATCAATGACTTAATTATACTTTAAATTGGTCAAATTAATTTTATTAAGGGCTTAGTCAATGAGAAATCAAGTTCTTGAATTTAATTCTGGTTCAATTGATAAGATTGGAATTTTCGGAGACTAATTTGAAATTTTTCAAGCCATTTATGCGAAATCGAGGGCTAAATTGAACAAATTGAAAGTTTAATGGTCGATTGAGGGTTAAATCTCGTAAATTAAAAATGAAGAACCAAAATAAAAAAGACATGTAAAGTCGAGGCTAATATTAGAAATTCTGACGAGGGTATAATTGCATAAAATAATAAGTTTAAATTCAATTGGGAGTGAAATTAGAGCTATTATAAAATGAGGGACCAAATTGCATTTTTCCTTCTCCCAACTTGCAAGCGTGCATTGTTCAATCACCTGCATTGCAGGCATGCCACCTTGAACAAATACACGTTGCTGGATATGCAGAGGTAGTAGCCCTTCGCTACACGCCATGGACAGCTGAAGAGGTGCTTTCTCTGCTATAAATATGCAGAGGAGAAGACAGACCAAGGGGGGGCAGAAGAGAAGAGAAAAATAATAGAGAAAGTGAGGATCGAGAAGATAAAATATTGAAAAAGGCTGAGAGTAGGGAGAAGGAAAATTCACGGTTACAGTGAGGGGAGATAGAGTAAAAAATAGAGGGGCTATACCAACGTGACAGAGCTAATTTCACGTAAAAAATGAAGAACAGAGGACGATCGAATATGAGGAGAAAAAAGAGTAGAGGATCAGGGGGGAAATTCATGTAAAAAACAAAAGCAATCTTCTTCACCAGCCTCGACGTCGTCAATTCCTTTCCTCTCCTTTCTCTCTCGTTTTAGTTGACTCTCTCTCATTAAAACCAGGCACTCCAGTCTCTCTCTCCTCCTCAAGCCACCATATCCGACCACCTAGAGCCACCTTGCCATCACCAGAAGCTATCCCTCATTATCGGCGACCAAACCTCGATCCCAGGCGACGGTAACAAAAGCAGCAGCAGGGGCTGCGATGTAGCCACGTCAACTTCCGACGTCTACTCCGGCCACCACATGCCTTCGTCTTTGATGCCGCCACCACAAACATCATCACCTCGACCTCCTCTACTTAAAGGTACTACCAGTTTCTCCTTTTGTCATACTTGAAATATCACTATTCATCATTGTCTTCATCTCACATGCTTGCAGCGGGACGTAATGCACGTCCCCCTGTTCACGCATGCCAGACCTGGGTGAAGCGGGACGGGCTTTGTGTCCGTCTCAAAATACCGGGAGGTGGGCTGGACTGGAGAGCCAGTCCAAGCCTGAGAATAGTGGGCCAAGAGTTTGGGCTCGATAATAAATGAGCCTAAAGCCCATCAGGAGATAAGTTGGGCTGAGAGCCAGCCCAATTTAGTGAATGGGCCGGAAGCCCAATCCAAGGAGTGGGGCAGCCAACCAGCAGGTGGGCTGGCAGCCTGGCCCATCAAGGTGGGGAAGCAAGCCCACTAAATATAAAAAAGAAAAAAATAGAAAATTTGCATAAAAATAATTTTTTTTTCAAAAGAAAAAAAAACAAAAAAATGTGTTGTTTTATGAATACGGCCAATGCACTAACATATTTTAAAAACTGTCTTTCTTGAAAAAAATATATTATCTCGGAGTTTGAAGAAAAAATGGTTTTAGCATTTTATTTCGTAAACAAAAAATAATCTTTCCACATTTTGGATTCTACAACATGTTTGTAAAATCCAAAGGGTATTGGCCAATATTTCAAAAATATTCAAAATCTTATTTTTAGGGATTTGTATTATTCATCGTTGATATTTGGATAAATAAATCCTAAAGGAGTTGATATCCAAAAATATTGTCGGGGATAATTCACTATTATTCACTGCTGATGTTTGGATAAATAAATCCTAAAAGGGTTAATATCCAAAATATTAGCTGGGATAATTCGTCATTATTCACTGTTGATATTTGGATAAATAAATCTTAAAGGGGTTAATATCCAAAATATTGGTCGGATGATTCGCTATTATTCATTGTTCATATTTGGATAAATAAATACTAAAAGGGTTAATATCCAAAATATTGGCAGGATAATTCACTATTATTCAATGCTTAATATTTGGATAAATAAATCCTAAAGTGGGTAATATCCAAAATATTGGCAGGATAATTCGCTATTATTCAATGCTTAATATTTGGATAAATAAATCCTAAAATGGGTAATATCCAAAATATTAGCGGGGATAATTCACCGTTATTTACAGTAAATATTTGGATAAAAAAACCTTAAGGTGGTAAATATCCAAAACATTTTACTGGAATTATGCACCGTCATCATTTAAGCAATATATTCTTTGAAAGATTAAAATCATAACAAATCATAAGCAAACCAAAACATCAAACAACTTACCTTAGGTGGGGCGTATTAGAGGTGTTAAAACCTTCCCTTTACGCAATCAGTCCCTTGCCTTAGAATCTTTGAAAGACCAGTTTAAAATTTTTAGTAACCATAATACTAAGTGATGTATTATGATTTCCCTCTCTCACGGGGAGGGTCGCGCGAAGCCACGCTCTCACGTGGTGCGACAATTATCTTGAAACAATTTTATATATAAAAATTTGGTGAACTTTATTTTTGTCTCTATATATTAATTAATGTTATGCTTATACTTTATAGTTTGAACATTTTCAATATTATCCCCTAGTTTTTCAAATTACCAATGTCATCCTAATCATGAAAAAGCTTACTTGTTAAAATTGGTTTTTGACATTTTTTTAGGAATTTTTTTAAGTGTTTTTATGACATATAATAACATATATGGGAATTTGAGAGGAAGCAAAAGAGAAATGTAAGGAAAACTGAAAGTTTTGTTAGCTATTTAAAAAAAAAAAAAAGTGGAAACCTTTTTAAAACTATCAAAAATGGAATATTTTGAAGTACTAAGATGAATGTGGAACATTATTCTTTTGATAATAATATTCATCCAATAATAAAAAAAATGCTATTTTATGGTTGTATAACAAATCAATGCTAAATTGTTAGTTTCGATTAATATGCATTGCATACAAGGGAGTGAAGATAATTTGATAATATAGAAATTAAAATTCTAATTTCGTCTCTCACTCTCATTTTTAAATTTGACCAGTCACATGTTTTTAGCAATCATACTTCTTTAAGTTTATTGATTTAAATTAAATGAGAAAAATAAAATAATAATTTTATATATATATATATATATATTACCATAAAAGTTATATATATATATATATATATATATCAAATCATTATCATCCAATTTGATATAAATACTTTGAATTTAATAAGATGATTCAGTTTTCCTAAGAAATTTTTCCCATTATCTTTTACAAATAATAATGACAATAAGATTTTATGAATTCTAGAATGTTTTTATAATTCTTCCCTCGTGATTTAAATACTTGATAATTCATTCATGCATTATTGTAAATCAAAGCATGATGTTGAGTTGTGTTATACAGAAATACGTAGATAATAATATAAAATTGATATCATACCTTATTTAGTCTTGAAATTGACAAGTCTGTAAATACTACCAAATATTTGTCTCTATCTTAGCTCCTCCTTTTTTTTTGTTGAAAATTGTGGGAAACATTATTCAATTTGTTGTTAAAAGAGACCAAGTAATCATCATTTAATAAAAGAAAATAACTAATATTAATTCTAAATTTTTCTTAGTCACAAAGGCATGAATATTGATTTGACTCGTTAACAGTTCTGGGATCATATATGACAATCTCTTTAAGTTCTTTCAACCCCTTAAAAATAGCATTGCTAGAAATCAGAATAAGTATTTAATGAATATTTGATCAATCTATGAAAATTATTCTTATTTAAAAATAGAAGTTAGTTGTCTCATGAATTTCAAATTAATTTCTTATTTCAATAAATACAGGTGATAGCTTGAAACAAATATTTGTTTGCTCAAACCAAGATGTAGCATAAGAAAAAGACATAAGTGAGTAACTCTCCACCTCTTCTCAGTTGATGGGCATGTTCTTTCCATGGACACGGAGCTACTGAGTCCGAAAACATTTCCATCCAAACTTCTTTTATCATCTCTCATCGCTTCTTGCTTTCCAATCTTGACTCCAATAATTGCTTAGCGAGCGCGCTCCCACCAAGTACCACTGACTTCTTGTATGTTTTCCATTCCCTTTGAAACACTACATCATCATAACCAAGTGTTGTTTTGTAGGACTCAGTTATATGCTCATAATTCTTGTCACTAAAAGTAGGTAGAAATCCCTCGTCGACGAATCCTTTGGAGAGCATATTTGGTCTTATCACCGAAAGATACGTCATGTACTCAGATAAGCATTTGCTTGTGGAGGCATTACTTGCATCTTCCTCATTACCAGAACCAATCTCTGTTGCTAGATGCCAAAGAAGAATGCTCCGACTGAATTCTACTTCAGTTGTGCACCACTTATTCTTTGTTGGTATACTTATAGACTGAATTCTACTTCAGTTGTGCACCACTTATTCTTTGTTGGTATACTTACAAAGTGATGGTGGTCATATAGCTTGTATTCATGTTGTTCGCTCAAACCAAGATGGAGCATAAGAAAGGAGACATGAGTGAGTAACTCTCCACCTCTTCTTAGTGCATGAGCATGTTCTTTCTATGGACAATGAGTTGCTGCTTAAGTCAACATTTCCATCCAAACTTCTTCTATAATCTCCCATCGCTTCTTACTTTCCAAAATTGACTCTAATTGCGTGGCGAGCACAGGCCCACCATCTACCGCTGAGTGTTCTTTTGTAGTACCAGTACAAATGTTTTCCTCATGCTTTTGGGATGAGGAAGAATTGCATGAAATTATTTATTTAAGATAATTCATTTATATAATTATGAACATATCACACGAAGAAAGCTGATACTTTTAGTCTATGCTTAGACTGATTTCATTAATCTTTGACGATGGTTGACCAATCCCTTGATTATTAGTTTGTGACACCAAACTTTTTGGGAATGAATCAATTCTTTGATGTGAAGTTGATGCGGTAAAACAAGATCGAAATTGTTTAAGCTCGTGTTTTTTTCGCTCAGGCTCTCGCTCTTCATGCTCAAGATCTCGATCTTTATCTGCTATCATTTCTTTCACCTGCTTTAAAATAGCAATGATGGAACTTGGCATAAGTAATTAACAAATATTTTATTAATATATGCAGATTAAGAGTCTCATGAATTTCAAATTATTTTCTTATTTCTATAAATAAAGGTGATTTGACTAATTTCCTTATATTAATTGATTAAAGTTTGCAACCAAATTAAGTATAATCTTGTTTTATATGCATGTTCGAAGTAGGCAAATTAAGTGACGCCTTTTTTAAATAAAGGAACGTGTGGTGTAAGAACTTAAACAATACAAGATAAAAACAAATGCACATAAGATATTTTAATATTATCTTGAAACAATTTTATATATAAAAATTCGGTAAATTTTATTTTTGTCTGTAGAGATTAATTAATGTTATGCTTATATTCGTATAGTTTAGACTTTCTCAATATTATCCCTCTAGTTTTTATAATTACCAATGTTACCCTAAGCGTTAAAAAGCTTAAGCACAAAGAGCAAGAGCTTGAGCAGTTGAGACTGTTTTAGCTACATTAACTTCATGACAGCGAATTGGCACATTTCAATAGGTCCATTTAACAAGAGGGTCCTACTGAGGTATCTTTGAACCTTAATTAATGTTATGCATATACTTGTAGACTTTCTCAATATTATCCCTCTAGGTTTTAAAATTACCAATGTTACCCTAATTGTTAAAAAGTTTACTGTTTAAAACTGTTTTTTGAAATTTTAGTTTTTGGGGAATGTTTTTAACTGTATTTATGACATATAATACCATATATGGGAGTTTGAGAGGAACCAAAAGAGAAAAGTAAGGAAAATTAAAAGTTTGGTTAGCTATTTAAAAACAAAATGGAAACATTTTAAAAACCTTTGTTCTTTGTTCATTTGAGAGTGCGGTAACTTTTGTTAACCTTGAAAATTTTCAATTTTTTTTTTAGTATTTTATGATAATAATGTTTACCCAATATTTTTAAAAAAAAAAGATGTCATTTTACGTCTTTACAACAAAGCAATGCTAAATTGTTAGTTTCGATTAATATGCATACAAGGGAGTGAAGATAAGTTGGTAATATAGAAATTAAATTTCTAATTCTTTCTCTCACTCTTATTTTTAAATTTGAACACTCACATGTTTTTAGCAATCACACTTTAAGTTTAATGATTTAAATTAAATGAGAGAAATAAAATAATAAAAAGTTATATATATGTTTTTAAATATCAAATCATTATCATCCAATTTGATTTGAATAGTTTAAATTTAATAAGATCATAATGTATCCTAAGATTTTTTTTCCCATTATCTCTTACAAATAATAATAATAACAATAACAGTAAAATTTCATTACTTTTAGGAAACCAATTCTATAATTATTGCCTCATGATTTAAGTACTTGACAAATCATTCATGCATTAATGTAAATCAAAGCATGATGTTGTGTTGTGCTATACATAAATAAATAAAAAGTAAAAGAAAATTGATATCATACCTTATCGAAACTTGAACTCGACAAGTCTGTAATTCGTTGCAAATATTTGTCTCTAGCCTTTTGTAGCTCCTGCTTTTTCTTTTTGTAGAAAATTATGGTGAAACATCATTCAATTTATTGTTAAAAATAATCAAGAAATAATAATCTAATAAAAGCAAATATATAATATTAATAATTTATTTCAAATTTTTCTTAGTCTTAGAGGCATGAATATTGACTCAACTCGTTGGCAATTTGAGGATCATATATGACAATCTTTTTAAGTTCTTTCACCTCCTTCAAAATAGCAATGTTAGAACTCACAATGAATACTTAACGAATATTTCATTAATTTATGCAAATTATTCTTATTTAAAAATGGAAATTAGTAGTCTCATGAAATTCAAATTAATTTCTTATTTCAATAAATAGTGGTGATTTGACTAATTTCATGATATTAATTGACTAGAATTTGCACCCAAATTAAATCTAACCTTGTTTTATTTGCATGTTCAAAGTAAGCAAATTAAGTCAAAAAGATAGAAATTAAACTTTCAATTCTTTCTTCTTGTTCTTATTTATAAATTAGAAAAGTCATATATTTATATCAGTTATATTTAAAATTTAATCATTAATATTTAATTTAATAATTTGAATTATATGAGATGAAAAGGAAATCTAAATTAATACAAGTATAGATCTTAGAAGCAATCAAGAAGGCGATAGTTAAACCTTCATTCTCATTCCCAAGCACGATGCCTCTGATGGTGATTTATCAGTAATATAGCTTGATCTAAAATGAACAACATCTATATCTATATCGATATATATCTACACACACACACACACAGATATATATATAGATATATGATATTAAATAGAAGTAAAAATATTATGAAAGAAAATTGGTATCATACCTCATCAGGACTTAACCTTGACAAGTCTTCAATAGCATCCAAATATTTGTTTCTGGCCTCGAGATAGTATATAATCTCCTCCTTTTTGTTGAAAATTGCAGGAAACAAGATTCGATTTATTGTAAAAAAAGAAGAAGTTATCAACAGTTAATGAAAGGAAATATTTAAAATTAATAATTTATTCCTAAATTTCCTTAAAGGCATAAATATTGACTAGACCCATATATGACAATAAATTGAGCTATAGTGTCATTAGAACATTGGTGCATGTAGTGCCCATCTACTATAAGGAAACAAAATGCGATTCTTCGTCTAATTACATAATAAAACATGATAATTAAAATTAGGATTTTCGTGAATTTCAATTTCATTTTTTACTTCAAAATATATAGAGGTAACTGGACTAATTTCTTGATATTAAATGATTAAATTTTCCTAAAACATTAAGTGCAATCTTGTTTTATATACATGTTGTTCGAATGATGTGTAGATAAAGAAAATGTATTTTTGAAAATAAAACAGCAAAACATTAACATGGCATCAAAAAATTGATTATTGGTTAGACATTCAACGAGAGTATTAAAGGCTTTGGTCATTGAATTTGGTGGAAGCAAAGAGTATCAGAGTGTAAAACTTGAGAAATTGAAAAGTCTTAAATTTGTCTTTTCCTTTGAAAAAAAGAGATATAAAATGAAGTAAATAATTTATTATATATATATTTTATTCTATCAATATATATCCAACATAATTTGTGTAGTTTTATATATCTTAATTTTATGATATGGATGTAAAGTATTTTAGTTTTTTTTTTTAATTTAATTGACAATTTACTTTTTTTTAATGGAAATAGACTAGAAGATAAAGCACATGAATCTTCATTAAAGGTCCAACTCCAATAATAATAAGTTGGAAAATTGAGAATTAGCTTTGATGTATATGAAAGCAAGTATACAATTTATAAGCAATCATGCAAGGTGTCTCTAATGGTAATTTATTAGCCACATAACTTTCCCTAAAATGAATAGTTTATTTTGTATAGAGGCTTAAAATCAACATTGAATAACAAATATGATACAGAAAAATATTATTTGGAAAATTTTATTCTTGTCACTATAGATTAATTATTGTTCTTCCTCTACTCCTATAGTTTAAGCTTTCCCAATATTATTTGTCTAGTTTTTAAAATTACCCTAACCATTAAAAAGTTGACTACTTGTTTTTGAGTTTTTTTCTTGGGAACATTTTTACATGTTATTATGACATATAATAACATTTATGAGGATATGAGAGGAAGCAAAAGAGATATGAAAGGAAAATTAAAAGTTGATTTTAGTTATTTTAAAAAAGAAAAAAAAAATGAAACTTTGTTTTAAAAAACTATAGGGTAAATTGGAAGATTTTAAAGTATTGAGACGGAAGTGGAACATGGCTAATTTTTTAAGGGTAAAAATAATATTCACCCAATATTCAAAACAAAAGGTAAATGCCATTTCACAACAAAAAGGAAAAATCTATATGGCTTTATAATAAAACAATGGTAAATTGTTTAGTTCAATCAACATACATACAAGGGGGTAGTGAAGATAGGTCACTAAGGTAGAAAGTAAACTTCCAATTCTTTCTTTTGAATATTATTTTTAAATTTAATGATTTGAATTAAGTGAGACAAATAGAACAATAAGAAGTTCTTTATATATTTTCCTACATCAAATCATTATCACCCAATTTGATTTGAATATTTTAAATTTAATAAAAATGATAACAATGTTTTATCAAGAACTTTTTTCCATGATGGTTTACAAATGATAATAATAATAATAATAAAAGTCTAATTACTTTTAGAAAATTCTATAATTTTTCTCTCAGAACATGTCAAATTATTTATGCATTATTATCAAACAAACTTGTGTCGAGTTGTTATGTTTTGTGTAAAAACAAGATAATGAAAGAAAATTGATACATACCTCTTTAAGATGTATACTTGAATCCTCCTTTTTGTTTTTTTTGAAATTGCGGTGAAACATGAAATACAAGTAGTCAAAAGCAATATCTAATATAATAATTCATTCTAAATTTATGTTAATATGTCAGTTAAGGATAGGTGAGTCAGATAGAAAAAATGTAAACTTTATTTATACAAATCATCAGTCAACCATTTTAGATTAAATGATATGCAGTGAAAGCATATATTTTTTAATAAAATGAAGGAAACAAAATAAAAACATTCAAATGGAATTTCCAAAATAATATATATGTAAATTGAAATGATTTGATTTGTTATTTTATTCTGACACCTTAAAAACTATAGTATCTATCTATCTATCTATCTATCAATGCAGTTGAGAATGTTTTTGGTATACTTACCGGTGTGAGTTCTATATGTCCTTTGAATTCATACTGTTTGCTCAAACCAAGATGTAGCATAAGAAGGCAGACATGAGTGAGTAACTCTCCACCTCTTCTCAGTTGATGAGCATGTTCTTTCCATGGACAATGAGCTGCTGCGTAAGTCAGTATTTCCATCCAAACTTCTTCTATCACCTCCCATAGCTTCTTACATTCCGATATTGACTCCAATAATTGCCCAGCGAGCATGAACCCATGATTTACCGCTGTATAGTCTGTATTAATGCTATTTTGAGCTGTAATCTTATCGCTCAGCATTATCAAAGTATGTTTATATTCCTTTTCACCGAATCCTATGGAGAGCATATTTGGTCTTATCACCATAAGATACATCATGTAGTCCGATAAGCATTTGCTTCTGGAGACATTACTTGCATCGTCTTTCTCCTTACTTGCATCTTTCTGTACACTTGTAGTATCGAGATAACAAATCTCTGTTGCGAGATGCCAAACAAGAATGCTCTGACTAAATTCTAGTTCAATTGTGCACCACTTGTAATTTTGTAATACTCCCATTCTTTCTAGCACACCATCTCCTCTCTGACCAATTATTTTACTTCTTATTTTTTTATCCAATAAATTCAAATTTTCCTCCTTAGCTTTCTCTTGAAGATGTTTGAAAATAAATTCATGTAGTCCGTCATTCAAGTCTTTCCGATTCACATGCATCTGCCTCATCATTTCATCGATTCCAACCAACTCCAAACACTTACATGGCTTGTTTTCAGTGCAAACCGTTGCCAGGCTATACTGTGATATGGATCTCGACCATCGCTTGCTTGTAGTTAACTTCCTTACCCAAGAATATATTGTACTAGCCCAGGTGTTCCCTCCTTTATCAACCAACCAAATCAATGTGTGGTCAGAGAAAACAAGGCATAAAAAAGCATAAAGCTCGAGAAAAGCAGCGGCCACAAACAATAAATACGTAATTGCAATGTCGATCGATGAGTAGGCATGCTTCTCAATCTTGACTTGGAAGATAATAAACGCAGTAATATAGAGCAGAAAGCTGATACAACGAAGAATGATTCCGAAACAGGAGTATATCAGGGGCGCTTTAGTATAAAGCATATCATATATTAAACCGAGCTCAACCTCTACCACCTTTAAGGCAATGTCTGCTGGGATTTTGGAAAACCGGAGATGGCTCAGCATTAGATACATAGAGGTAGGGACAAGATCCTGCATTGTAAACTTGGATATATGAAAAAAAGTGTAAGCTTGACGAAGATATTCTCTCTGTTGATCACTTTCTGGTTCTGTCGTGCGAAGAAAAGAAGTCCAGAAACCTAAGAGAGAAGAGTTTCTCAAACTCTTGGAGCAGGAAGACCAGAGCACCCAAGTCCTCTCTGAGTACTTTATGATGCCAACAATGAACATCGGGATCGCTATGAATGGGAGGATACCATTGCCCCAAGACCTTGAGAAGACATAAAAAGTCACTCCGACTTGGACTACTAGACCAAGTAAGTGCCTTAACCACAACTCGTTATCTTCAATCGAGTATGCAGTGATTGTGTCTGGTCCACCAAGATGCAGGAGCAAAAAAGGTGCCCATAATGATTGGATGGAGTTGTTGGCCTTCTTTGAACCGTCACCTGATGAATCTCCTTGGCTTCTCGCTAGATTACCCAGTGCAAAAGTTGCCACCATGTCTGCTGAGAGGTATGCAGACCATACAAGAATCCTGATCCATACTATGGCAATGGTCTTTCGCAGAGGACCAAATATGATGAGGATGGTTTGTAGTAAGAGACTAAGCAAAACCATTCCTCGAATCTCCCAATTGTTCCATAAATTGAAGACTTCTCTAGGCAAGTTATTGAGCATTGTTATCGTTTCCTCAACTTTGAAAACTAGCTCTATGGATCAACCCTTGAAAAAAAACTATTTTGTAAGATGGAAAAGAAAATGTGGATATCTTTGAAACAATCTCTCAAAATGAGAAAAGAATTATGCAGTAATTTTTGGGTAAGGTATTATAAAATAGGAGTTTCTGTAGCATGCAAAGAAAAGATATGGGATGCATTACAAATTAATATATGGAAGTGAATTCTGGGATATATATGCTTTAACTTAGAGCTTGCTTGACTAACTTTTGCAAACCATAGTTACATGTACAAGCAAGAATTTGGTACTTGGCATGGGTACAAAGCAATGAAGAGATGCCGATGCGGCAAGAATGAAGAGACCTTAAATGAGTTGTTTTTTCTCTGTTTTCTTTTGTGGATAGACAACAGACACAACTTTTTGGATACTTGAAGAAGGAATTCTGAATATCAATCTGAATATGATGTTAGAGCACTAAACTTACTAAAGTCTTGAATATTTATTTTTGATCGATCTAAAAATACTATTTACTGCTAATAAGTTTCTGCCTTGCATTAGTGGAATTATGCATCTTCAGAACACAGAGAAATTCCAGATATTTGGATAGTCATCCTCTCAATGATTAAAACAAGGGATTTATCCATTATCTTTTCATTCTCAAGAGATTCTAGCTAGATAGGCAAAGGCATTGCACATTTTCAGTGCCAATAATCACGGTAATAAAGTACTACCCTGTTATTCGTTACAGTCAAAGAAGCAGGAGGTAGTTCTCTTAAATAATTATGGACACAGCAGAGCAAGTATTCTTGGGAATCTTCTTATTATTTTGACGGAGGTTAATCTGTCCCTTGATCATCATGTTTCCTTCCCATTAATGATATCGCTTTCATTGCATAGAATGTGCATTCTTGATGAAATCTATTAGAAAATGTGGATGGAAGAACTCAATTGTAAAGTTTTTTTAAAAAAACTTTTGGGGATTCAATTTCTTGAAGATAATATTTAATTGAGAAATGACTCCTAATTTTGATATTTTTTTAGCCTTGTCCCTATGAGTTGGCTCCATAATTCCAAAATAATAGTAATTACAAACTTCCAATAGCTATCCGGTTGGAGTAAATTGATTTATGATGATGTGGATAATTTAAATAAACAAGTGTTTAAAAGAGAGTATTGCTGGCATTGTTCAGTCTTCATAATATCATAATAATTAGGGTTTTTGTTTTTTAATTTAGAGCTTGTGTGACCAACTTTGCTAATTATTGGATAAGAATATGGCAGGAGGCTTGGATACGAAGCAAAGAAGAGATGGTTGATAATAAAGAGATGCTGTTTGTAAGAATGAAGAAACTTCAAAGCAGTCTCCTTTTCGTTTCTTGAAGGACAGATTTTGCCTTCTTTTCGGCGAAACTTGAGAGGTGCTCTGGCCTCGGGTGCCAAGCTAAAGAAGAGATGCTATTTTTTTTTTTTAGAAAAAAGGAAGAAGAAGAGAGATGCATTTTGCAGGATTGAAAATTTTTTAGATTAGTTGACTGTCCTTTTCTTCTACCATTGCATTGAAAAGCTCTAATATTTGCACTGCTAAACGAATCAACACATAGAGATGATGATCGTGGCCTCCGAATCAAAGGATTTCACAAATCCTTCATACACTGTTGTAAAACAAATACATTTTACACTATTCCATTATACAATTTACTTCAGAAAAAAGGACGAGCCACTTGCCCGGTACTTCGCCACAACTAAAATTAATTTTTTAAAAATATAAAAAAAATTGATTTTTTTTATATAATACTATAAATTTGAGCAAAATAATCACTCTAAATTTTATTTTTGTTAAGTAATGTTAAAAAAACTAATTATAAGAGAATTTTTTGTGTTGCATTATTTCATTATACAATTTACTCTAGAAAAAGGATAGCGAGAAAGAATATCGGTAGATTGAATACATGTAAAGGAAATTATAGAATTTAGAAGCAATAGTGCATGACATAGGCAGAGCTGTTTGAAAGAAGTCCTGTTCTGCTGATAGCTGGACCAAGTCGCAATTCATTAAGGGCTTCATGCTCAAAGAGCTTGAAAAAGTCTATTCTCTCAAAATTTCAGCCATTTTATCCATTAAGGGCATTAACAAGAACCATCAAGCTAACTAGATCATGTCGGAGCAACTCTCGTATATGATCTTGCAAATTAACCATTATTACAACTAACATATGAGAGTAAAGGTCTTAAAATTAGGTTGCTTTGATACAGAGTGTAGAAGATCATGTAACGGCTGCACACACAAGGGAAGATCTTCAGGATGAAGATCAGGAAATTAGTCAAAGCAGCAACGACAACAAATCCATGATCACAGCAGCCACAATTAATCCTCCGTGAAAACAACTATTTGGAATAAAGAAGATTTGATCTTGCAAATCATTAGCAGATCATTAGCCACAGCTGTATAGTCCTGAATTAGGTTACTGTAAAGCTATTTATATTAGCACTGTAAACATGTATTTTGAATCAATTGAAAAACCTGATTATTCAGTGTAATACATTCAGTATTCTATCTTCCTTTACAGAGCAAGCAAGAGATGCTAAATAGTAAGGAATAAAGATTTAAATTAGTTTTAGTTTTAGTTTCTCGATGGACAGAGTTTGCTTCCTTTTCTTGGACACTTGAAGGAGCATTGGGGTTGGGCACAAAACAAAGCAAAGATGCTAAAGAATGCAGATTGCAAGGAGCTTTAAATTAATTGCATTTTGTTTTCTTCATACTCAGAGTTCGCTTTCTGTTTTAGAGAAGGAACAGTGAACATCAATGCAGTGATGAGACTGAATTTCAGGGAACGTAATGCTTGAACACTGAAAGGTTTTGATGTGTAGCTCACATTTACCACTAATGAGTGGCTCCCTTGGATTGGTGTATTATCAATACTGCAACCTCAAAACAGAGAAAATTTACTAGCAATTCAGTAATCAGCAACCAGATGTCATGGAAACTAATTATACGATGAAGGATTGCCATATTAAGCTCTGCTTCTTGGCACCTCTCTTGTCTGGAGCCTCCCCGTCTTGGACCTGATGATTTTTCCAGGAAAAACCTGTGTGTCAGAGCTGCTTGAGCTACAGCCATTCCAAAGAAAGGGGCAAAACAGCTGTTTGGAAACACTGACCAAGTTAGTATGTAGCCAGCGACTGTCAATTGATTTGGTGGTCAAGGCCGAGCTATGTAAATTCGGCAAATTGAAGTTATGATCGAAGTATACACCAATTCCTCCACAGGAACCACTATTTAGGCAATTCATTGGTGTGAAAAGTAGAGCCTTACTAAGCCAGGGATGGTGTTATCAGTCGTAACACTTCCATCACCATTGCCAAAGCTAGGCTCACCACCACTTCTGTCACTTCCACCTCCGATAGCAGAACCAATTCCTCCACCAAAAGACCCTAAACCAGGGATGGTGTTATCCCTCCTGAACAGACCTGATTAAACCTTCCATATGAATAGTGAAAGAAACTGTCCAGGAAAAAGGAAAATAATAATAATAATAATATTAATACCTGCAATCTCTACAAATATTGTAGGCCTGCTTCGCTGCAGCACGCGTTGGGAATGTTGGTGTAGCAAATGCTAGAAACTTTGGATTCTATGAAGCAAGTGAAGGAGAAAATAAAAGTGATTTTAGACAAAAACTTTGTTGTCAGTAGTGGCTGAAAGAGAAGGTGACGGTGAGGATGTTGTGACTACATTGTTTAACTTCAATTCCATTTAGGAAGATAATTGATTAAAAAAAAACGTTTTGAAATATCATAACAGTTATGTATTAAATAATATATTTACACCAAACACAAAATTAATTTTATTCATTTCTTAATTATTATTTTAATTGTTAACAATGATATTTTTTTTCACGATGGTAAAGAATCCATTCTCTCATTCAATAGAGATTTTTTTTCTTATACTTTTTGACAAAAACAACTTGTTAGATGATTAATTTTATTCATTTCATTACGGCATTCATTTTTTTTATTGTTTCAAAATATTAAATTATAATAATTTATTATTTATTTTGAGCAATTAGATTTTGATGAAATGAAAAAAAAACATTTAGTATGATTACATTCTCAAAACATATTTTAAAAATTAAAATATAAATATGCACAAACACACGTGTGAGAGAAAGATATAAAATATTTGTAAATTAGTAAAACAAAAAAATTATAAAATGTTCCAAGCAATACTAGTGAATATTTAACTTGGTTATGTCTTCTTATTTGTCACTTCCTTTTAGACATATATAAGAACTCTTTTTTTATTATTGTTTTTACAACCAATAACATTTCTGTTTTATCTATCTCAAACTCTTTTGTAAGCAAACAAAACGTTCATTTTCCAGAAGAAATTAGGATATTAATAAATTAATATTTTTATTCTTCCGCAGATTTAAATAACAAACACAAATGTTTTCCTCATGCTTTTGGGATGAGGAAGAATTGCTTAAACTTATTTATTTAAGATAATCCACTTAAATAATTATGAACACATCATAGGAAGAAAACTAATACATTTAGTCCATACAGAAACTGATCTCATGATTCTTTAATGGTAATTGACCAGTCCCTTGATTATCAGTTTGTGCTGGCAAACTTCTTGGAAGTGAATCAATTCCTTGTTGTGGAGTTGATGCAGTTAAAGAAGCTCGAAATAGCTCAAGCTCCCGCTCTTTTTGCTCAAGCTCTCCATCTTTATCTGCTATAATTTCTTTGAGCTCTCGATCTTTATCTGCTATAGTTTCTTCAAGTTGTTTCACCTCCTTCAAAATAGCAATGATGAAACTTGGTAAGAGTAATTAATGGATATTTGATTAATATATGCAAATTAGAATTCTCATGAATTTCAAATTAATTTTTTATTTCAATAAATAGAGGTCATTTGAATAATTATCCTGATATTAATTGATTAAAATTTGCAACCAAATTAAGTATAATCTTTTTTTATATGCATGTTCAAAGTAGGCAAATTAAGTCCAACCTTTTTTAAATAAAAGAATGTGTGGTGTAAGAACTTACACAATACAAGATATATAAAAACAAATGTACGCGTGAACAATTTTTATATATACAAAAAATGAATAACATATACAAGAATTCGGTAAACTTTATTTTTGTCTCTATAGATTAATTAATGTTATGCTTATACTCATATAGTTTAAACATTTTCAATATTATCCTTTTAGTTTTTAAAACTGCCAATGTCATCCTAATCATGAAAAAAATTACTATTTAAAATTGATTTTTGAATTTTGTTTTGGAATGTTTTAAAGTGTTTTTATGACATATAATAACATATATGGGAATTTCAGAGGAACCAAAAGAGAAATGTAAGGAAAACTGAAAGTTGTGTTAGCTATTTAAAAAAAATAAAAAATGGAAACCTTTTAAAAACTATCAAAATTGTAATATTTTTAAGTACTAAGATGAAAGTGGAACATTATTCTTTTGATAATAATATATATCCAATACTAAAAAAATATAATTGCTATGTTATGGCTTTACAACAAATCTTTGCTAAATTGTTAGTTTTGATTAATATGTATACAAGAGAGTGAAGATAAGTTGATAATATAGAAATTAAACTTCTAATTCTTTCTCTCACTCTCATTTTTAAATTTGAATACTCACATGTTTTTAGCAATCATACTTTAAGTTTATTGATTTAAATTAAATGAGAGAAATAAAATAATAAAAAGTTATTTATATCTTTTTTTTTATATATCAAATCATTATCATCCAATTTTATTTGAATACTTTAAATTTAATAAGATGACAATGTTTTCCTAAGAAATTTCTCCCATTATCTTTTACAAATAATAATGACAATAATTTTTTTTACTTCTAGAAAAAAATTCTATAACTCTTGCCTCATGATTTAAGTAATTGACATGTCATTCATGTACTATTATAAATCAAAGCATGATGTTGTACTCTGCTTTGCAGAAATAAAAAGATAATAAAAGAAAATTGATACCATACCTTATCCAGACTTGACCTTGAAAAGTCTGTATTTACTTGCACATATTTCTCTATAGCCTCTTGTAGCTCCTCCTTTTTGTTTTGTTGAAAGTTTCAGTGAAACATAATTCAATTTATTATTAAAAAAATCAAGACATTTTATAAAAGAAATTGTCTAATATTAATAATTTATTCCAAATATTTTTTAGTCATAAAGGAATGAACATTGACTAGACTCGTTAACAATTCAAGTATAATATATGATAATCTTTTTAAGTTCTTTCACCTCCTTCAAAATACCAATGTTAGAAATCAGAATGAGTACTTAACTAATTTTTTATTAATCTTATTTAAAAATGGAAAGTAGCAGTCTCATGAATTTAAAATTAATTTTTTATTTCAATAAATAAAATTCATTTGACTAATTTTATAATATTAATTGACCAAAATATGCACCTAAATTAAATATACCCTTGTTTTATATCCATGTTCGAAATAAGCAAATTTAGTCAATAACATAGAAATTAAACTTTCATTCCTTTCTTCTCATTTTTATTTATAAATTAGAAAAGTCATATATTTTTATCAGTTATATTTTAAATTTAATCATAGATCTTTAATTTAATAATTTGAATTAAGTGAGATAAAAAATAAGTTCTTTATATCTTTCTATACATCAAATTATTATCATCCAATTTGATTTAAATACTTCAAATTTTATAAAAAGGATTATAATGTTATGTTTGTACTCCTATAGTTTAAACTTTTTCAATATTATCCCTCTAGTTTTTAAATTTACCAATGGTAGACTACTCACTCATGAAAAAGCTTACTATTTAAAATTGATTTTTGAATTTTTATTTTTATGGGAATGTTTTTAAGTGTTTTTATGACATATAATACATATATGAGAATTTAAGAGGAACCAAAAGAAAAATGTAAGGAAAAATAAAACTTTTGTTAGCTATTTAAAAACAAAATGGAAACCTTTTAAAAAAACGTTGTTCTTTGTTGTTTTGGGAGTGCGGTAACTTTTGTTAACCTAAAAAATTTCAAATGATTATTTTTTAGTATTTTATGATAATAATTTTCACCCATTATTTATAAAAAGGATAATTGTCATTTTATGGCATTACAACAAAGCAATGCTAAATTGTTAGTTTCGATTAGTATGCATACAAGGGAGTGAAGATAAGTTGATAATATAGAAATTAAATTTCTAATTATTTCTCTCACTCTCATTTTTAAATTTGAACTCTCATATATTTTTAGCAGTCATACTTTAAGTTTAATGATTAAAATTAAAAAAGAGAAATAAAATAAGAAAAAGTTATTTATATCTTATTTATTTATCAAATCATTATCATCCAATGTAACTTGAATACTTTAAATTTAATAAGATGATAATGTTATCCTAAGAAAATTTTCGTATTATGATTTACAAATAACAGTAACAGTAACAGTAACAGTAACAATAACAATAACATTAAGATTTCATTACTTTTAGAAAGAAAAATCTATAATTATTCCCTCGTGATTTAAGAGTACTTGAAAAAATATTCATGTGTTATTGTAAATCAAAACATGAAGTTGCATTGTGCTATACAGAAATAAATAGATAGTAAAATAAAATTGCTATCATACCTTACTGAGATCTGGACTTGACAAGTTTGCAATTATTTGCAAATATTTGTGTCTAGCCTCCTGCAGCTCCACCTTTTTGTTTTTGTTGAAAATTGCGGTGAAACATAATTCAATTTATTGTTAAAAAACCAAGTAATCATGATTTAATCAAAGTAAATATATAATATTAATAATTTATTCCAAATTTTTCTTAGTCACATAGGCATGAATATTGACTACATTCGTTAACAGTTCGAGGATCATATATGATAATCTTTTTGATATCTTTCGTCTCCTTCGAAATACCAATGTTAGAAATCAGAATGTGTACTTAACGAATATTCGATTAATCTATGAAAAATATTCTTATATAAAAATGGAAATTAGTAATCTCATGAGTTTCAAATTGATTTCTTATTTCAATAAATAGAGGTGCTTTTACTAATTTTATGATACGAATTGTCTAAAAGTTTCACCCAAATTAAATCTAACCTTGTTTTATATGCATGTTGGAAGTACACAAATTAAGTCATTAAGATAGAAATTAAAATTTCAATTATTTCTTTTCATTCTTATTTATAAATTAGAAAACTGATATTTTTCAGTTATATTTTAAATTTAATCATTTATTTTGAGTTTAATAAGTTGAATTAAATGGGATAAAAAAAAAATTTCTAATTACTTTTAGAATAAAAATTCTATAACTCTTGCCTCATGATTTAAGAACTTGACAAATCATTCATGTATTATTGTAAGACAAACCTGAACTAGAAAAATAGTGGAAAAAAAGTTGTATCATACCTCATCAGGAGTTGAGCTTTCAATGTCATGCACATATTTGTCTCTAGCCTGGAAATAGTAATTGAACTCCTCCTTTTTGTTTTTGTTTAAAATTACGGTGAGACATCATTCAAAGTATTGTCAGGAATTCAAGCAAACAATTTTTAATAAAATCAAATATCTAATATTAATAATTTATTCTAGATTTGTTTTAGACATGGAGGCATGAATATTGACTAATTTCCTTATATCAATCGAGTAAAGTTTGCTAGTAAAATTAAGTGCAATCTTGTTTTTATATACAAGTTGTTCGGACTATGCACATTAAGTGGAAAAAAAGGATGCGCAATGTAAAAATTATGCAACAAAAGAAAATATATCTCTAAAAATATGGCGGAAGCAAAGGGTATGGTTATTAGGGAAGGGCTCTATGGAACATGATTTAAGGACTGGAATAATGATTAAACAATATAACATGGAAAAATTAAAATGTCTTAAATTTGTCTTTTCCTTTTAAGAAAAAGATAGAAAATGATGTGGACATATTAAAATAAAATACTAAATTAATTTATCAATGGTAAGAAATCAACAAGACTGGTCTACCTTTCATCTGTCATGGGTGACTTTTTTTTAGTAGCTAATGCAATTTAGATGATCTGGATATCAAAATAAATAGAATATTAAATGATATATATATATATATATAATATTAAATGATATATACATATATATATATTTGAATTTACATATATAAATAATTTATTATATGTATTTTTAATTTTATATATTTTAATATTACATAAGATTAATTTTGTGAGATAAATGTAAAGTATTTTAGTTTTTTATTTTTACTGATGATGTACTTTCTTTAATGAAGCATATGCATCTTCATTTTAAAGGTCCAACTCCAATAACAATAATTTGGAGAATTTAAAATTAGCTTTGATGTATGTGAAAGCAAGTATAGAATTTAGAAGCAATCATGCAAGGTGTCTCTAATGGAAAATTAAAAAATATATAGTTATTTTAAAAAAAGGAAAAAATGGAAACTTTCTTTTTAGAAAAACTATAGGGTAAATTGGAAGATTTTTAAATATTGATATCGAAGTGGAACATTGCAGATTTATAAGGGTAAAAATAATATTCCCCCAATATTCAAAACGAAAGGTAAATTCCATTTCAAATCAAAAAGGAAAACTCTATATTGCTTTACAATAAAGCAATGCTAAATTGCCAAGTTCAATCAACATACAAACAAGGGGATAATAAAAGATAAGTCACCAAAGTAAAAAATAAAATTCCAATTCTTTCTTCTTAATCTAATTTTTAAATTTAATGATTTGAATTAAGTGAGAAAAATAAAATAATATATCTTTTCCTACATCAAATCATTATCACCCAATTTGATTTGAATGTTTTAAATTTAGACAACAAACAATGTTTTATCATAAAAAAAATTCCATGATGATTTACAAATAAAAAGCAGTCTAATTACTTTTAAAAAAGAAATCTATAATTTTTGCCCCGGGACTTGACAAATCATTCATGCATTATTATCAAACAAAAACTTGTGTTGCGCTGTTATGTGTAAAAACAAAACAATAATGAAAGAAAAGTGGTGCATACCTCTTCAAGTAACGATAGTTCTGACCCCTTTTTGTTTGTTGTTGAAAATTGCGGGGAAACATGAAGTTCAATTAGTCAAAAGCAATATCTAATATTAACAATTCATTTTAAATTTTTATTAATATGTCAGTTGAAGGATAAGTGAGTAAGATAGAAAAAATGATAACTTTATTTATACAAATCATGAGTCAATTGTTTTAAATTAAATGACATTGAATTGAAAACACTTTATTTATTAATAAAATGAAATAAAAACATTGAAATGGAATTTCCAAAATAATATATCCAAATTGAAATGATCCGATTTATTGTTTTATTCTGACACTTGAAAAAAATGTAGTATCAATCTACCAATGTACTTGAGAAATGTTTTTGGTATACTTACCGGATATTGGTCAGAATTGTATTCATACTGCTCGCTCAAACCAAGATGTAGCATAAGAAAGGAGACATGAGTGAGTAACTCTCCACCTCTTCTCAGTGCATGAGCATGTTCTTTCCATGGACAATGAGCTGCTGCGTGCGTCAGCATTTCCACCCAAACTTCTTCTATCATCTCCCATCGCTTCGTACTTTCTGATATTGACTCCAATAATTGCTTGGCGAGCACGAACCCACCATCTACCATCGACTTGTTTGTTTTCCATTCCATTTGAAAGTCTATATCATCATACCTAGGTGCTACCTTGTAGTACTGCGTTATATCCTCACAATGTTTGTCTCTAAAAGTAGGTAGAGATCCCTCGTCAAAGAATCCTTTGGAGAGCATATTTGGTCTTATCACCAAAAGATACATCATGTACTCAGATAAGCATTTGCTTGTGGAGACATCATTACTTGCATCATCTTTATCAACATAATAACAAATCTCTGTTGCGAGATGCCAAATAACAATGCTCCGACTGAATTCTACTTTAGCTGTGCACCACTCGTAGTTCTTTAACAGTCCCTCTCTTTCTAGCACACCATCTCCCCTCTGACCAATTATTTTACTTCTCAATTATTTATCAAATAAATTAAATTTTTCGGTAATCTTCTCAGCTTTCTTTAAAAGATGTTTGAAAATTAATTCCTGTAGTCCACCATTCAAGTCTTTCCGATTCACATGCATCTGTCTCATCATTCCGTCGATTCCCACCAATTTCAAACATTTATGTTGCTTGTCTCCAATGGAAGAGCTTATTAGGTTATACTGTGATATGCATCTTGACCATCGCTTGCTTGTAGCCAACTTCCTTAGCCGAGAATAAATTGCACTCGTCAAGGCGTTCCCTCCTTTATCAAGCAACCAAATCATTGTCCTGTCAGAGAGGACAAAGCATAAAAAAGCATAAAGCTCGAGAAAAACAGAGGCCGCAAGCAATAAATACGTGATTGCAACGTCGATCGATGAGTAGGCATGCTTCTCAATCTTGACTTGGAAGATAATAAACGCGGTAACAGAGAGCAGAAAGCTAATACAACGAAGAATGATTCCACAACGGGAGTAAATCAGGGGCGCTTTAGTATAAAGCGTATCATATATTAATCCGAGCTCAACCTCTAGCACCTTGAAGGCACTGCCTGCTGGGATTTTGGAAAACCGCAAATGGCTCGCCAGTAGAGCCCAATAGGGAGGGGCAAGATCCTGCATTGCAAACTTGGATATATGAAAAAAAGTGTAAGCTTGACGAAGATATGCTCTCTGTTGATCACTTTCTGGATTTCTCGTATGATCATAAGATTTCCTGAAACCTGACAGAGAACAGTTTCTCAAACTCTTAGAGCATGAAGACCAGAGCACCCAAGTCCTCTCTGAGTACTTTGTAATGCCAACAATGAACATCGGGATCGCTATGAATTGGAGGATACCGCTACCCCAACACCTTGAGAAGACATAAAAAGCCACTCCGACTTGGACTACAAGACCAAGCAAGTGCCTTAACCACAACTCGTTATCTTCAATCGAGTATGCAGTGATTGTGTCTGGGCCACCAAGATGAAGGAGCAGAAAAGGTGCCCAAAATGCCTGGATGGAGTTGTTGGCCTTCTTTGAACCATCACCTGATGAATCTCCTTGGCTCCTTGCTAGATTACCCAGTGCAACAGTTGCCACCATGTCTGCTGAGAGGTAGGCAGACCACACGAGAATCCTGATCCAGAATCTGGCAATGGTCTTTCGCAGAGGACAAGATATGATGAGGATGGTTTGTAGCAAGAGACTAAGCAAAACCATTCCTCGAATCTCCCAATTGTTCCATAAATTTAAGACTTCTTCAGGCAAGTTTTTGAGCATTGTTATATTTTCCTCAACTGTGGAAACTAGTTCTCTCGATCAACCCTTGAAAAAACTATTTTGTAAGATGGAAACGTAAATGTGGATATCTTTGAAACAATCTCTTAAAATGAATGGTGAAAAGACTCTTATGAGAAAAGAATTTTGCATTGGATTTTGGGTTAGGTATAATTATAAAATAGGAGTTTCTGCTGAGTGCAAATAAAAGGCATGGGATGCATTACAAATAAATACATGGAAGTGAATTCTGGGTTATATCTCTTTTAACTTAGAGCTTGCTTGACTAGCTTTTGCAAACCATAGTTACATGTACAAGCAAGAATTGGGTACTTGGCATGGGTACAAAGCAATGAAGAGATGCCGATGCGGCAAGAATGAAGAGACCTTAAATTAGTTGCTTTTCTCCTTTTTCTTTTTTGGATACAATAGAATAAGCTTTTTGGAAATTCTGAATATCAAAAGGAATATGATGTTAGAGAAGTAAACATCCCGAAGGTTTGAATATGTGAACAATCTCTTGTTCTTTATACTCAACCTCTCGAATCTAATCTATGTACCTGATTTTTATTATTTGCTCTGTAGTGCATTTTATCAATTATTTGACATATATGCAAGCTATTAATCCTTTCCATTGTTTAGTCATTGAAAATCATTTCTATATTTAATTATTAAACTTCAATTTTATTTTCACTACAATATGCAGAGGCAATATGACCATTTTTGTTATATTTGATTATTTTTTGTTAGAAGAAGGTTGAAGACTCGAACGTAGAAGTTTCATAAAAAAGATGCGTGCATGGTGTAAAATTTTTAAAAAACGCGTCGAGGATTTATAAATTTAATCATCAAATTACAAAAGTACATTAATGAAAATAAAAGAGTTAATAAACATTTATTAATAACACTATAATATTCAATCAATATGAATTTGAGCATGGTAACTCTTCTACAATGAGGAGAAGAAGAAGCGAGTATTGCTAGCAAGCAATTAATTAAGGATGATGTAAATAAACATATTTAAAAGATAGTGTTGCTAACATTGTTCATGTCTTCAAAATATCTTAATCTTAAGAGGTTGTGTGACCAGCTTTGGAAATCATTATTACATTAGAATATGGTGGTCGGCTTGGATACAAAGCAAATACTGAGAAACTTTACATTGGTTTCCTTATCATTTCTTGACTTGAAGGACAGAGATTCCCTACTTTTTTGGGAAACTTAAAGGTGCCCTGGCTTGGGTACCGAGCATAGTAGAGATGCCAAATAGTCAAAAGATGCAGTTTGCAAGATTGAATTCGCTACTCTTTTTCTTGATGTCGGTGTTTTCTTTGTTTTTTTTGGACACATGAAAGACAGAAAATTGTATCTTCTAACTGATTTTTTGGCAATACGATGCCGGAGCACTGAACTTTCTGTGAAATAGCCGCCTTGATTAAACCAGCTTTGTTGGCAGGACTAAGGGGCAGGCTGCTACGAATTTCTTCAAGAAGCGTCTAGTTGAAGCTGCTACCAAGGTTTCAGGTCACCGACTGGGCCTGCAGTCCAGTTTAAGATCTTCTCACCTGACTTCAGGTAAACACTTCTATCATGAGGCATTTTCCGTGCAAGTCCATTCAAAATTTGATGGAAAGCATCTCCTGCTTGAGCAGGTTCCTGGGAATCTTCTTCTTGTTCCTCATAAGAATATGGTAGTAGGCTTGGATACGAAGCAAAGAAGAGATGATTGATAATAAAGAGATGCTGGTTGTAAGAATGAAGAAACTTCAAAGCAGTCTCCTTTCCGTTTATTGAAGGACAGATTTTGCCTTCTTTTCTGCGACACTTAAGAGGTGCTCTGTGTTGGGAAATTCGGCTTTCCCATGCGCGGACCGGGGATGTACTGATACTTGCTCATAGGAGGCTTAAGCACACTGACACAATATTTAACGTGGTTCGGCAAAATTGCCTACATCCACGGGAGAGAGACATTATATTAGAGATAGAGAAATGTTACAATACATACATATAGAGGAGGAGGATTACATCCACTCTACTCAACTCATCAACTCTCTCTAGCTCTCTCTACACAACACATTCACTTGTGTTGCTCTCTCTCTCTCTACACAACACATTCACTTGTATTGCTCTCTCTCTCTCATTTTTATCTCTAAGAAGCTCCTCTATTTATAGCAAGAGTGAGGAGACAATCTTAAATGGTTGGCCACCAAATTTTCTTCATAGTCAAAGGTTGGCCACCAAACTTAGGCAATTTACCATTTTCAACAATGGTGGGTTGATTACCATTTTCAACAATGGTAGGATATTGCCACAAAATGGCAATATACCTAACACTCTGGCCTCGGGTGCCAAGCTAAGAAGAGATGCTATTTTTTTTAGAAAAAAGGAAGAAGAAGAGAGATGCATTTTCCAAGATTGAAAAAACTTCACATTAGTTGACTGTCCTTTTCTCGATGGGAGAGTTTTCTTATACCATTGCATTGAAAAGCTCTAAACGAATCCTTACAGTCATTTCTATGGTAAATCGTGGAAAAGAAAAATGTTATAAATATTCAATTAAATACAGCATAATTCAATCACTATATAATAAAATCTAATATTCTCATTCCATGCTTAAATTGATCTCATTATTTGAAGGAGGTTGACCAGTCCTTTGATCATCACTTTGTGCTGGCGAACCTCCTGGAAGTGCGCTGATTTCCTGTCGTGGAGTTCATATAAGCTGAAAGAGATCATAATCGCTCAAGTTCTTGCTTTCTTTACTCGAGCTTTTGTTCTTTTAACTGGCACAATCTTTTTAAGTTGCACAATCTTTTTAAGTTCTGCCACCTCCACCTTCAAAATAACCCTGTTGGAATAATTCAGTATCAACAATGAACTAATACTTGATTCATAAACGCAATTTATTTTATTTAAAAATCGAAATTAGGAGTCTCTTAAATTTCAATTTTATTTTTCACTTCAAGACATATATAGATAGACCAAATTCCAGATATTAATTTGATTAAAGTTTTGTAGCAAATTAAGTACAATCTTGTTTATTTGCATGTTGTTCAAAGAATGTAAATTATGTGCGATAAAAATTAATGAAAATGGAACATGAAAAGAATGTATAAGAAAACAATAATGCTAATTGTATTGCACTTGAATAATTATTTCATTCTCAATTGAAATCTTATGTTTACTGATGTTGCTATATATATAATCTTTACAGACAATCGGAATGGAACTATACAACTGTAGATTTTTGAATTACAATATCAAATCTTCCTTATTTGAAATAGTCTGTTGTCACGGAGGATTTATTGTGATTGCAGTGATCATTGGTTTTGTTACCAGTTACTCCTTGTTTAATGTCCTGATCTTCTACCGTTCTTGTTTGTTCAATCGTTGTCCTGATTTTCATCCTGAAAATCATCACTTGTGTGCTTGGATGTGTGCAGCCGTTACATGATCTTCTACACGCCCCTCAATCGAAGGGTAGTTCACGTACATTCAGATTGATCATCACTTGCCTAAATTGAATGGGAGGTAAAGGTTTCGTCAGTGCATCTGCCAATTGATCCTTGTTAGAGATGAATTTAACTACAAGCTCCTTGTTACAGACTTTATCACGGACGAAATGAAAATCGAGTTCAATGTGTTTGGTGCTGGCATGAAATTTGGGGTTGGATGTGAGGTATGTAGCACCAATGTTGTCACACCACAAAGTGGGAATGCCCTGTGAGGACTGCCCAAGTTCACGGAGAATTGATTGGAACCAGGAGAGTTCAGCAGCAGCATTCGCAATGGCTTTATACTCAGCTTCAGTGCTGCTGCATGCCACCATTTGTTGTTGTTTGCAGCTCCAAGAGATGAGATTAGTTCCCATGTAAATACAATATGCACCCACTGACCGACGATCATCTCTATCTGCTGCCCAATCCGAATCTGAGAATGCCTGCAATGTATTGTTCTGACATGGAGTGATGACTAAACCAGTAGAAATTGAGTATTTGAGGTAACGAAGGATACGCTTCACTGCCAGCCAGTGAGTATCAAGAGGCTTGTGCATGAATTTACTAACTTTGTGAACCGAGAATGCTAAATCAGGCCTTGTGAAAGCTAGATACTGTAGGCTGCCTACTACACTTCGAAAAAGATGAACATCTGCAAAGGGATCACCATCAGTGGAGGTAAGTCTACATGTGGAAGCCATCGGACTGGAACAAGGTTTGGCTTGATCCATTTTAGTTTTCTGGAGAAGATCAGCAATATACTTGCGTTGGGTCAAGTAAACACCATTGGAACACCAGAGGGCTTCAATGCCTAGAAAATAGTGGAGATTGCCGAGATCTTTTACTGCAAAGGATTCTTGGAGAGCACTGATTATTGATTGAATTTCATCAGTGTTGGAGCTCAGTTACGATATGTCATCTACATAAATTAAAATGTATATGACAAAGTCTGATTTTTGACAGATAAAGAATGAGGTGTCTGCCTTGCTTTCAATGAAGCCCAAAGCTTGTAATCGGGTTGACAGCTTGAAGAACCATGATCTAGGGGCTTGACGCAAACCATATAGTGATTTATGGAGTTTACAGACATGATTAGGATGCTGAGGATGAGTATAGCCTTGTGGTTGAACCATAAACACAGTCTCTTGAAGATCGCCATGCAAAAATGCATTTTGAACATCTAATTGTTTGATAGACCAACTGTGAGTAATAGCTATTGAGATTATTAACCGAATGGTTGCGTGTTTGATGACAGGGCTGTATGTTTCGTTTCGGTGAAATCAATCCCTTCTTGTTGGTGAAAGCCTTTCACTACCAATTGCGCTTTATACCTATCAATTGTGCCATCTGCCTTTTTCTTAATCTTATAGACCCATCTGCAGCCAACAATATTGGCATTAGGAGGAGGACTAACCAGGGACCATGTGCCGTTGTGCAATAAAGCCGAGAATTCTTTGTCCATGGATTCGCGCCACTTTAAGGATTTGGATGCTATACTGAATGATGAAGGTTCTGTCTCCTGTGTATCCAGAATTGCAGTTAAGGCCCGTGGCAATGGATATCGGATAAAATCATCACTGGACTGTCGTGGTCGGTAGATGTGATTTTTGGACCGAGTGATCATACTGTGAACATTTGTAGCCTCTGTTTGTTCCCTGTCATTAGGCAGATTGTTAGAATGTAAACAAGAAGTGGCTGTGGCATCCAAGTTGGTGTCTGCTGCAGGTGGAATTACGTTGGGATGGTCTTGTAAAGGGGCACTCTCCGTATCTGCAGAAAACAAGGCAGGTTGTGCACGTAGTATGCATGTAGATATATGGTTAGAATGCAAATCTCGTAAAGATGGAGACTGAGGTATGAAATGGACTGAGGTAGAGTACTTGATTTGGAAGAAGAATGTAAATCAGTCACAGGAGTTTTAGATTTTGTATATGGAAATAAAGTTTCATCAAAAACAACATTACGTGATACAAAGATTTTTCCCGTAGAGAGATCAAGACACTTATACCCATGATGACAAAGGTCAGTAACCAATGAATATACAAGTTTTTGACCGAAAGTTGAGTTTGTTTTTATTGTATGGTCGAAGATTGGGCCAGCAAGCACATCCAAATACACGCATAAAATGATAGTCAGGTAAGCTACCATATAGCATTTCGTATGGAGATTTGTGTTGTAGAACAGGTGTGGGGAGTCTATTTATGATATATGTAGCAGTGTGAAAAGCATCCTCCCAATAAAACATTGGTAAATTGGAATGAGCCAGCAGACTTAAACCAACTTCGACAATGTGTCGATGTTTACGCTCAATAGCGCCATTTTGTTGGTGAGTGTATGGGCAAGCTAGACGATGTTTGATCCCATTTTGATGAAAATAATTGTGAAGCCGGCGATATTCCCCACCCCAATCTGATTGAATAGATTTGATTTTCCTGTCAAATTGATTTTCAACATATTTTTGGAATGTTAAAAATATTTGCTCTACATCAGATTTTAGTTTAATGGGAAAAAGCCAAAGAAATTTCGAATAATCATCAACGAAACTGACGTAGTATCTGGCTCCAGTTGTGGAGGGCACGGATGCAGGCCCCCACACATCTGTATAAATAAGATCTAAAGGGTGTAATGAAATAGAAGTAGAGGTTTTAAAAGGTAAATCATGGCTTTTGGCCATTTGACATTCCGGGCAAACAGATTTATTTTTCTCTAAGGGAACAGAAATTTGAGACAATATTTTATTGATGACAGGAGTGGAGGCATGTCCAAGCCGACGGTGCCACTCAGAAGACCGAACACATGAAAAAGCTTGAGGACTGGATTTGTGAGTGAAGTGATAAAGACCATCAAGAAGATAACCCCGATGAAGGACCTTCCCCGAGTAAGCCTTCACAAGAAAATAGAAAGAGTGAAATTCAAAGTAAACATTATTATCAACACAAAATTGATGAATTGACAGTAAGTTTTTCCTAATTTCAGGAACAAGGAGGACATGACTAAGAAGAAAAGTAGACGAAGGAGTAGATAGAATTGAAGAACCATATTTAGAGATTTGCAAACCTTGCCCATTTCCTACTTGCATAGTATCGTTACCAGCATAATCATTTTTCGCAGAGTAATAGAATTGGCATCATTGGTGAAGTGATGTGTGGCTCCGTGATCGACAACCCAGGATTGTTCATTAGAATGAGGAGAGCCATGTCTCATAGCAAGCATGCCATGTTTAGCTTGTAGAGGATGTGTGTCCTGAAATGTTAGATCAAACCGAAAATAGCATTTTTTAGCAATATGCCCTGATTTGTTGCATATCTGACACACAGTGGCAGCTTGATCGTGATGTCTATTTGTTGAATTATAGCCACCACGATGGAAACGCCCCCTTTCACGAAAGCCACCACGTCTTTGATTGGTATTTTGGCGCTGAGCAAAGTTGGCAGATGGTATGGTTTGATGGTGTCTGGACAGGCGAGCTTCAGAAGTGAGCAATAAGGAGTAAATTTCTTCCAAAGTTATTTCATCTGTGCGTGTTGACAGGGAAGCCACAAGGCTATCATATTCATGGCTAAGACCAGCAAGAAGGTATGTGACAATATCGTCATGGTTAAGAGGATGTCCTGCAACGGACAATTCATCAGTCAGTCTTTTAATGAAATGAAAATACTCAGTGGCTGTTTGATTGCCTTTAGTGGCAGTGGCCAGTTGAGTTCTGATTTGGAGAGTGCGAGCTCGTGATCGAGAAGAGAAGGTGTCTTCCAATGCATTCCAGACACTTTGAGAAGTTGTGTAATTAACAACTTGAGCAAGTATTGATTCTGACAGAGATGTCATAAGAGTGCTAAGAATTAAATTATCTTGGCGAATCCATTGAGAGTAGGCTGGGTTGAGACGTTCAGAAGTAATGGATGTTTCAGGGTGGGTGACAGAGGTGAATTTGGGGGGTTTTGGAATGCTACCATCAATGTAGCCGAAGAGGTCTTGTCCTTTGAAGTAAGGGACAAGTTGGGCTTTCCAAAGAAGGAAGTTATCATGGTTTAATTTGACTGTAGAAACAGAAGACATAGGGATGACAGCGGAGGAAGAAGAGTGGGTTGAAGAAGACATTTAGACTTTAGTCTTTTGGAGGCTCTGATACCATAAAAGAAAACAATAATGCTAATTGTATTGCACTGAATAATTATTTCATTCTCAATTGAAATCTTATGTTTACAATGTTGCTATATATATAATCTTTACAGACAATCGGAATGGAACTATACAGTTGTAGATTTTTGAATTACAATATCAAATCTTCCTTATTTGAAATAGTCTGTTGTCACGGAGGATTTATTGTGATTGCAGTGATCATTGGTTTTGTTACCAGTTACTCCTTGTTTAATGTCCCGATCTTCTACCGTTCATTGTTTGTTCAATGTTGTCCTGATTTTCATCCTGAAAATCATCACTTGTGTGTCTGGATGTGTGCAGCCGTTACATGATCTTCTACAGAATGCAACTCTGAGGACTAGCTATAATACATGTAAAGGCAATTATAGAATTTAGAAGCAAGAGTGCATGGCATAGGCAGAACTGTTTGAAAGAAGTCCTGTTCTGCTGATAGCTTGACCAAGACCCGATTCATTCTTTCTTTTTCTCAAAACTATTCCCATTTATTTTATATATATATATGATCGTCAAGAATGGTACAAAAGTATTAGTATAGCCGATCCCAACTGGTTAGTGACAGAGGCTAGCTAGTTGTTATTGTAGCAGAGTATTATTTTATTGCTGCATAAATCATGCATCAGCAAACACTCTTGCTGATGTCCCAAAGTTCATGCATTTCTTCCTATCAAATTAGAAGGAAATGAAAGGGATAGGCCGAAATAGCAGCTCTATCATTACTGGAGAATGTTGGTTGGAAATGAATGACACAGTGACAGGTTCTTATGACTGTTCTGTTATACAATCTACTCGTGAAGAAGGATAGTGAGAAAGGAAATCAGTATTTCCTTGCACCTTTCTACGACCGACTGATATTTTCGACTGTCGTCCTTTTTCAGAAAATAAAATTGCATTGAAAAAAAGAATTGCTGTCAGAAATTCAAGTAGCAATCAATTAACAAGAGAAAATATCTAATATTTAATCATTTATTCCATAGTTTTCTTAGCACAAAGACTCTTATGAGAAAAGAATTCTGCAGTGGATTTTGGGTAAGGTATCATAAAACACGAGTTGCTGCATATTCTTCTTGCAGCATGCAAAGCAAATGTATGAGAGGCTTTTGCAAACCATAGTTGCATGCACAAGTAAGAATTTGGTACTTGGCTTGGGTACAAAGGAATGAAGAGATGCTAAATATATAGTAATAAAGAAATTCTGCAGGAATCAAGATACTTTAATTTAGCTCCCTTTTCTCCTTTTTCTTCTCTTGATAGACAATATAAATAGATTTTTGGACACTCAAAGAAGGAAGGAATTCTGAATCAATATGACGTTAGAGCACAAAACTTCCTAAAGGTTCGTGACACAGAAAAATTTCAGAATTTGGATAGAGATAACCTAATCAACGATAATGATCCTCTCGATATATGAACATTGTAAAGGTTTATCAGCTTAATTTGCACATTTTCAGCAGAAACAATCACAGTACTACGATTAGTTATTGTAAAAAAAATCAGTTCAACCAACCAAACTACCTTGTACTAATTAGAAAGAGAGAATGAGATTAAACTCATAATCATTTAGTTATTGAAGAACCCGTTCAACTCAAAAACTTAAGATGTTATGTGAAATCCCAGTACATGAATTATATTATTCTCTCACTGTTACAACGTCAACTAATCATAAACACACGTGCACTTAAATAATTGTGGACACAAATCACTACGATATTCAACCAATTTTGAGGTTGGAAGAAGTATGAAAATCGAGTGTAACTAGTTTTATAAAAAAAGATGCATGCATGGTGTAACATCTTAATAAACACACAATAATCACGGAAGTTACTGCAGATGAATCAAATGTGCACCTAGGTAAGAATAGCTTAGATGTTTCTTCAAATGTGCTTTCATAAATCAAGATGCAGGATTAGGAAGCACGTTTTTCTCTTTGATTTTTTGAGATATGCTGAGACATGGGCTAGTCATGTAGGATGGTATTTTTTATGTAATGCGCTCTTTATCTTTTGCACTCTGTTTTCATAATTTGTTCTCAGATTTTTTCCTTTCGCTGAGTCAACTAAACCACATCATAAAACAACTCACTTTAAAAATTGATTTTACAGCATATGGTTGTTAAAATATATATATATATATATATATCATTACATCTAAGGATAAACTGGCTGTGCTAAGTATAGATAGGCAGCATTTCCTACACCTTCCATTCTTATGTCATCCCATTCTGATTCAATATCCATCCATAAGGCCACTGGGCTTAATTCTTGAAGAGTTCACATATAGTTTGTGTTTGTCTTTCATTGCTGCTTATTCAGAGTGATGATGGATGAGTCCATTGCAAAGTTGGCGCTGCAATCTCCAAGTCAACAGATCTTCATATGAGGTAAGACTGTTTCGATGATCATGGCCAGCTTATATTCCCTTTAATTTCGAATAACATCTTTAGGTTATTCAATTCTTGTGAAGTGGCAAGATTACTGTTTCTCTTTTGGTTTCCTGCACTATGTAAATGGAGGTAGGATGCCAATGATGGAACTAGGATAATGCTATCAGGTAACTTATGGGTTGTAGATATTGGCCGGGTCGGAGCCTTCTTGCTTCAACCAAGTCAATTATTTGAAATGAGTCTTTGTCCTGCGCTACAAGGTCTCGATCAAGTATGATGAGCCGTCGAGACAAATGGCGATACGCGCAAAGGTTTTATCTTTATGCATAGCATTTTTCTATCTTAAGTGATGTTTGTTTCCCTTTTTTGTTTTTCTTTCTTCTAATCTAAAAATTAATGCTAATCTTTTCAAAAAATGACTGTGTCCTCCATACTCTATTTGTATCACTTTTAGCACTTATTATTTTGATTTACGATTTGGTTTGCTTTTCTTGTTTTTTCAAGTTTTTTTTTTCAATTTTATTCATAAGCATTTTATTTTATTTTATTTTTACTTATTCAATCTGGTACTCATTCATTTTATTGCTCTTTTTACTTAAATTTTTTGGACCTAGGGTAAAATATTAATTTTATTGTCGCAATCCACAATAATCTGTGTCTAGGAAAAGAGGCACGCCTTAGAGCATCTCTAGCAGGAAGTGCCATTTTAGAGAGGCAAATCTTTAAAATGACACTTTGAATAGTGTAAAAATGGTATTTTTGTTGATGTGTGTTCTATTGGTAAAAGGCATTTTGGAGAGCCATTTATTTTTATATTATTTTAAATATAGTATAATTATTTTGTATGTAGTTTAATTATACAATTAATAATAGTAAGTTATATAATTAAATAATTACTTTTAAAAAACCCCTTCAACAATATAATTATTAATTTTATATATAATTTTTTACTTTCTTGTTAAAATATATTTTTTAAAAAAATAAATATTTTTAATATAATCACATTATTTTCTAATACATATATATATACACACATTTTATATATATACCTTGGCCACTTTTTTACCCCGTCCCTCATGAGCTGCTAAAAATAGCAGCTCATGAAGTGGGTGTCATTTTTCCCTCCGCAACACCCCGCTGCAGTTGAAAAATAGAAAAAAGGAGCTTAGCTTAAGTCCTTGTTTAAGATATTTTTGAGTTTTATATATATATATATAAAACTCGATGAGAAAGAAACACAAATGTTTTCCTCATGCTTCTCGATGAGAAAGAATTGCATGAAGTTATTTATTTACTTAAATAGTTATGAACACGTTATAGGAAGAAAGCTGGTACTTTTAGTGCATACTTAAACAAATCTCATTATTCTTTAATGGTGGTTGACCAGTCCCTTGATTATCAGTTTGTGCCGGCAAACTTCTTGGAAGCGAATCAATTCCTTGTTGTGAAGTTGACGCAGTTAAAGAAGTTTGAAATCGCTCAAGCTCTTGCACTTTATACTTAAACTCTCGATCTTTATCTGCTATAATTTCTTCAAGTTGTTTCACCTGCTTCAAAATAGCTATGTTATGGCTTTACAACAAATCTTTGCTAAATTGTTAGTTTTGATTAATATGTATACAAGAAAGTGAAGATAAGTTGATAATATAGAAATTAAATTTCTAATTCTTTCTCTCACTCTCATTTTTAAATTTGAACACTCACATGATTTTAGCAATCATACTTTAAGTTTATTGATTTAAATTAAATGAGAGAAATAAAATAATAAAAAGTTATTTATATCTTTTTTAGTTCTAGAAACAATTCTATAATTCTTGCCTCATGATTTAAGTAATTGACAAATCATTCATGTATTATTGCAAATCAAAGCATGATGTTGCACTCTGCTCTGCAGAAATAAAAAGATAATAAAAGAAAATTGATACCATACCTTATCGAGACTTGACCTTGAAAAGTCTGTATTTACTTGTACATATTTCTCTATAGCCTCTTGTAGCTCCTCCTTTTTGTTTTTGTTGAAAATTTTAGTGAAACATAATTCAATTTATTGTTAAAAAAATCAAGACATTTGATAAAAGAAAATATCTAATATTAATAATTTATTCCAATTTTTCTTAGTCATATAGGCATGAATATTGACTACACTTGTTAACAATTCAAGGATCATATATGACAATCTTCTTAAGTTCTTTCACCTCCTTCAAACTAGTAATGTGAGAAATCAGAATAGGTACTTAATGAATATTTGATTAATCTATGAAAATTATTCTTATTTGAAAATGGAAATTATCAAACTCATGAGTTTCAAATAAATTTCTTATTTCAATAAATAAAGGTGATTTGACTAATTTTATGAT
>CM063602.1:84868-293558 GCA_032356905.1 Salix exigua
AAGATAACTGATAAGCGCTTGCACCGCAAAGTGTCGGGGAAAATTCCGGCTTTCCCATGCGCGGACCGGGGGTGTACTGATACTTGCTCATAGGAGGCTTAAGCACACTGACACAATATTTAACGTGGTTCGGCAAAACCGCCTACATCCACGGGAGAGAGACATTATATTAGAGATAGAGAAAGGGTTACAATACATACATATAGAGGAGGAGGATTACATCCACTCTACTCAACTCATCAACTCTCTCTAGCTCTCTCTACACAACACATTCACTTGTGTTTCTCCCTCACTCTCCACAACACATTCACTTGTGTTGCTCTCTCTCTCTACACAACACATTCACTTGTGTTGTTCTCTCAATCTCCACAACACATTCACTTGTGTTGCTCTCTCTCTCTCTCATTTTTAGCTCTAAGAAGCTCCTCTATTTATAGCAAGAGTGAGGAGACAATCTTAAATGGTTGGCCACCAAATTTTCTTCATAGTCAAAGGTTGGCCACCAAACTTAGGCAATTTACCATTTTCAACAATGGTGGGTTGATTACCATTTTCAACAATTATTGCCACAAAATGGCAATATACCTAACAATCACCCCCTTTGCCATTTGTGTGGGCAATTGTCATCTTGCTTGTTCAGCACAAGCTTGCATTCTACAGCTCTTCCAAGCTTACCATTCTGAGAGCGTCTTCAACACAACATTCCCCTTCGAGCATATCAATCATGCTCGGTCCGGAATGATTTTTCAAGCCTTACACCAAGGCTTACAACACCCCCTCAAACGAATATTTCCAAGTGTGACAGTCATTGAGTATTTCAATATGATCACAAGCTCACCACTCTTCCAAGAGTCTACTCATCCAGGAGTTGCGCCTGCCCTCTGTTCCACCCTAGGAACCACGCCTTACTTCTCCATGAGTCTCTCGCTCTTAGTCGTAAGAGTCCAGGTAGCTCTCCACCTTTAACCATGGGGGCAGCCCATTAAAGGTTGATCCATATTTGTCTTCATACTCTGAGTATTACAATGCCATTACCGAGCTCACTACCTTGACAAGAGTCAACTCGTTCCCGGAACCTGCGCATGCCCTCTGCTCCTTCATAGCAGCCGCGTCTTAATGCTCCACAAGTCATCCACTTATTGTCCAAGGCAAATGTCTTCTAGCTCATTGATCTTTAGCATGGGGGCAATATCCATGAAAGTCAATCCTGCATTTGTCTCCATACTCATCATAGCCACTTCATTGGCTATACACTTGTCCACTCATATCTAGCCATCACATTGGCTCTGGGGTTGTTCTGAACTGGGCTCATATCGTGGCCCACACACCTTCTCCTTAGGTGTCTGAACTAGGGCTTCTATCACGGCCCCCACACCCTCTCTAAGGTGTCTTCGCCCATTGTCATGGAGCGGTCTGATCTGGGCTCTTATCATGGCCCTCACACACCTTCCACCTAAGGTGTCTTCGCCCATTGTCATGGGGCGGTCTCATCCAGGCTCCTATCATAGCCCTCATACACCTTCCATCTAAGGTGTCTTCACCTTTCATAGGTGAACGCATCCTCCTTCAGCTGAGATGCTTCAAAGTGGACCAAAAAGTCTCTACCACCATGTGCACTTATGGGAGAGATTACGCACATCGACTACATAGAAAGAGAAAGTTGTGGTATACTCCTCGCAATCCTCCACCTCGATTTCTATGTTTGGAGCTTTGTGCCTTTCTGCTCGACAACTCCACCTACACCAACTCTCTTTGGTGTCTTCGTTTTTCATCATAGACGGTTGCCTTTTATCACAGGCATTTGCACCCCCTCAATTAGGTGCCTCTGCAACAGCTCTCTTTCCATCCTTGCATGCATTGGAAAGGTCTTCGCCTGTTGTCTTCATTAAGAGCATAAGAGACTTCCTGTTGTACAAACTTTAACAGTCTCGCTCTGAGCTTCATCTCGGGAACACTTCTTCTCCTTGCACTCTGCTGTCTCATTACAGATACCTCGTTGGATCCTACGGTACTCGTGCACAATCTCCGTGTGCTCTCGTGCAATTTCGTTCTCCAGATTTCTCCCTGTTCCTTGCTTATGTTTGATGCAGACTCATCCTGTCATAACACTCGTCCAAGTCAAAATAGGGTGCCAATCTTTATCCCCTGCTGTATTTCTCTTTCATTATCAGGGTCTTCATCAATTCTCCCCTCGAGAAATCACAGTCACCGAATCTAACTTCTTTGGAGAAATCACCACTTCA
Organism: Salix exigua; assembly: GCA_032356905.1. Classification (NCBI taxonomy): domain Eukaryota; kingdom Viridiplantae; phylum Streptophyta; class Magnoliopsida; order Malpighiales; family Salicaceae; genus Salix; species Salix exigua. The sequence goes on from CM063602.1 coordinate 87,112, forward strand.
TCAGATCCTTGATCATACAGAACCCAACTGTTCCCTTGTGCCGCCATCCTGCTAGTCTTCAACTGTGTCATTACAAACTGCTATATATACGAAAATAGTACCGTATGGATAATCCTTCCACTAAGCAAGTTCCCAGGAAAGATTGGAGGGGTCACACTGGTCCCGCTTAAAACCCAATCTCCTAGACAGAACTTCTTAGGCCATATCTATCCATCGTACTGTCTTTCCGTATATACAATCATTTGCTAGCTTTGTCCAGGTTTTTCTTTACAAGTGATCTGGAATATACTGGTTTAATACATGATTTCTCAATATCTGGCGAGACTACCAGTGCTTAGATTCGTCAAGATTGGTCTTCGTCAATTTCCACTCTTCACCTCAAATTATCGACATGATCGGGTGTCCAGAGTGTCCCAATTTTACCTTCCTTCAAGGCAGTTAAATTTCTCCTCACTCAGCAGTTCAACACATGTAATTGGGTAAACATGTGCACCTTCTTCTTCTTCTCTTCAACGACCACCATGATGACCTTCAGATGCTTCTTAATCGGGCAATCTCTTTTGTTAATTCACCACTGTCATTTTTGGTCTCAAATCTCAACGATCGGACCGTACCATTGCATCCGGAACGATCAAATTAGCTGGAAACAAGTCTGAAATCGTCCAAATCGCACTTCAGACGGCTAAGATTTGATCAAAACAAGTCTGGCCTGATGAACGGCCCAGATTCAATCTCAGATCCGGTTGCACGTAGACTCTGCTGCACAGAATCTTATCCCACCAGTGACATGGCACTGTTGACTTGACTGATGATGTGGCGCTGACGTGGCACCGATGACGTGGCGTTGACTGGTTGGGTGACGTGGCGTTGACTTTTCCAGTCAGAACTTTGACCGACAATAACTCCTTCGTTTGAGCTCCAAATTAAGTGTACTATACACCGTTGGAATCGTGGTGACCTCCTCTACAAGATTAGATGCTCAAAACTCGTTTTTGAGCACTTTGATTTTTATGCAAAAAATCAAACACCTACACCAACGATTCTGATACCAGTTGTTGGGGTCAACTGGTATTCGTGTCGGGTCAGCCAATCCGGGCGAAGAAGACTCATGGGACGCGTGGGCAGATGCCCTGCTGGAGAGTGATAGAGAGTGCGGCCATGTCCGACATCAGATTTTGACGCCGTTTTCACCAGTGGCTTCGTCTCGGCCTCCTCTACACAGTGGTATGGTCAAAAAACAATTTTGACAATTTTCATTTTTGAGCAAAATCAAACACCCCTTTAAACCATCAGCTCTGATACCAGTTGTTGGGGAATTCCGGCTTTCCCATGCGCGGACCGGGGGTGTACTGATACTTGCTCATAGGAGGCTTAAGCACACTGACACAATATTTAACGTGGTTCGGCAAAACCGCCTACATCCACGGGAGAGAGACATTATATTAGAGATAGAGAAAGGGTTACAATACATACATATAGAGGAGGAGGATTACATCCACTCTACTCAACTCATCAACTCTCTCTAGCTCTCTCTACACAACACATTCACTTGTGTTTCTCCCTCACTCTCCACAACACATTCACTTGTGTTGCTCTCTCTCACAACACATTCACTTGTGTTGCTCTCTCTCTCTCACAACACATTCACTTGTGTTGCTCTCTCTCTCTCTCATTTTTAGCTCTAAGAAGCTCCTCTATTTATAGCAAGAGTGAGGAGACAATCTTAAATGGTTGGCCACCAAATTTTCTTCATAGTCAAAGGTTGGCCACCAAACTTAAGCAATTTACCATTTTCAACAATGGTGGGTTGATTACCATTTTCAACAATTATTGCCACAAAATGGCAATATACCTAACACAAAGAAGCCACTTAAATGTTTGGAATTGGTGGGAATCGATGAAATGATGAGGCATATGCATGTGAATCGGAAAGACTTGAATGGTGGACTACAAAAATTATATTCGAACATCTTCGAAAGAAAGTTGAGAAGATGAAGGAAAATTATAATTTATTGGATAAAAATTTGAGAAGTAAAATAATTGGTCGAGGGGAGATGGTGTGCTAGAAAGAGAGGGACTGCTACAGAACTTCAAGTGGTGCACAATCGAAGTAGAATTCAGTCGAGCATTGTTGTTTGGCATCTCGCAACAGAGATTTGTTATGGCGTTGATAAAGATGCTGCAAGTAATTATGTCTCCACAAGCAAATGCTTATCTGAGTACATGATGTATCTTTTGGTGATAAGACCAACTATGCTCCCCAAAGGATTCATTGAAGAGGAAGATCTAAATACTTTGGGAGGCAAGAGTTATGCGGATATAATTCAGTCCTATGAGAAAGCACCTGGTTATGATACAACACGGTTTCAAACTAGCTGGAAAACAAACAAGGCAGCGGTATTTGGTGGGCGCGTGCTCGCCAAGCAATTATTGGAGTCAATATCGGAAAGCAAGAAGCGATGGGAGATGATAGAAGAAGTTTGGATGGAAATGCTGACGTACGCGGCAGCTCATTGCCCATGGAAAGAACATGCTCATGCACTGAGAAGAGGTGGAGAGTTACTCACTCATGTCCGCTTTCTTATGCTACATCTTGGTTTAAGTGAACAGTATGAATACAAGCAATCTGACAAAGAATTGGTAAGTACACCAAAAACATTTCTCAAGTACATTGGCAGATAAATAATACATTTTTTAAAGTGTTAGAATACAATAATAAATCAGATCATTTCAATTTATATATATATTATTTTGAAAATTCCATTTGAATGTTGTTATTTGGTTTTCTTCATTTTATTAATAAATAAAGTGCTTTTAATTGAATGTCATTTAATTTAAAATGATTGACTCAAATCACATATTAATACAAATTTAGAATGAATTATTAATATTAGATATTGCTTTTGACTACTTGAATTTCATGTGTCCCCGTATTTTCAACAAAAAACAAAAAGGTGATACCGAAGATATTTAGTGAAGAGGTATGTACTGATTTTCTTTCATTATCCTTTTTGTTCTTACACATAACAGCTCAACACAAGTATTTGTCTGATAAATGATTTGTCAAGTCCCGAGGCATTTATTCTAGAAACATTTTTTTTTCTAAAAGTAATAGTTTTTCTGTATGATATTTGTCATTCAATATTTGATTTTAAGCCTCTTTACAAATTAAATTATTCATTTTAGGGCAAGTTATATGGCTAATAAATCACCATTAGAGACACCTTGCATGATTGCTTCTAAATTCTATACTTGCTTTCCAACTTATTGTTATTGGAGTTGGACTTTTAAAATGAAGATGCATATGCTTCATTAAAGAAAGTATATCATCACTAAAAATAAAAAACTAAAATACTTTACATTTATCTCACAGAATTAATCTTAAGTAATATTAAAAAAATATAAAACTAAACACATTATGTTGGATATATATTGATAAAATTAAAATAAAACATATATAATAAATTATTGATCAACTAATAATCAATTTTTGATGTTATATTTTTAGAGATTCTTTTGTTGCATAATTTTTACACACATATATATAAACTTTTTTCCACTTAATTTGCATAGTTCGAACAACATGTATATAAAAACAAGATTGTACTTAATTTTACTACCAAACTTTAATCAATTGAAGTAAGGAAATTAGTCAATCTCCATGCCTCCGTGTCTAAGACAAATCCAGAATAAATTATTAATATTAGATATTTGATTTTATTAATTATTGATTACTTGAATTCCTGACAATACTTTGAATGATGTCTCACCACAATTTTCGACAAAAACAAAAAAGGAGTACGATTACTATAAGCAGGCTATACAGAAATATTTCCGAGGCATTGAAAGCTCAACTCCCAATGAGGTATGATACAACTTTTTTTTTTACTATTTTTTTAGTTCAGGTTTGTTTTACAATAATACATGAATGATTTGTCAAGTACTTAAATCACGAGGCAAGAATTATAGAATTTTTATTCTAAAAGCAATTAGAAATTGTTTTTTTTTATCTCATTTAATTCAAATTATTAAATTCAAATGAATGATTAAATTTATAATATAACTGATAAAAAATACCACTTTTCTAATTTATAAATAAGAATGTGAAGAAATAATTGAAAGTTTAATTTCTATCTTAATGACTTAAATTGCATACTTTGAACATGGATATAAAAGAGGGTTAGATTTAATTTGGGTGAAAATTGTAGTCAATTAATATCATGAAATTAGTCAAAGCACCTATATTTATTAAAATAAGAAATTAGTTTGAAATTCATGGGAGTGCTAATAGTTTAGTTTAAACTATAGGAGCATTAGCATAACATTAATTAATATCTAGAGACAAAAATAAAATTTACCAATATTTTATATATAAAATTGTTTCAAGATAATATTAAAATACCTTACGTACATTTTTTTATTTGAAAAAGGTTTCACTTAATTAGTGTACTTCGAACATGCATATAAAACAAGATTAAACTTAATTTGGCTGCAAACTTCAATCACTTAATATAAGGAAATTAGTCAAATCATCTCTATCTCTTAAAATAAAAAAATAAATCCGAAATTCATGAGACCCTTAATTTGCATATATTAATAAAACATCTGTTAATTACTCATGCCAAGTTCCATCATTACTATTTTGAAGGAGGTGAAACAACTTGAAGAAATTATAGCAGATAAAGATCGAGATCTTGAACAATGTTGATCTTGTTTTACTGCATCAACTTCACATCAAAAGAAGTGATTCACTCCCAAGAAGTTTGGCAGCACAAACTGATAATCAAGGACTGGTCAACCACTGTCAAAGAAGGAATTATTGAAGTGGATTATCTTAGATAAAAAAGGTCATGCAATTCTTCCTCATCCCAAGAGCACGAGGAAAACATTTGTGTTTGCTATTTAAATTTGTGCTCATCTGCGGAAGAATAAAAAATAATAATTTATTAATGTCCCAATCGCTTCTGAAAAATGAGCATTATGTTTAGTTACAAAAGAGTTTTGAGATAGATAAGACAGAAATGTTATTTGTTGAAAAAAAAAAGATTTCTTATATTTGTCTAAAAGGAAGGGACAAATAAGAAGACATAACCAAGTTAAATATTCATTAGTATCGCTTGAAACATTTTATAATTTTTTTTGTTTACTAATTTTCAAATTTTATATCTTCCTCTCAAACTCATAGTTGTCAATACCGTTCTGGTTTTTCGATTGGAACGGAACGTTTCGGTTTCGAAGCGTTTCAACGTGCCGTTTTGGTGTCGCACTGTTCATATATAATTATATATATATATATATGAAAAAAAATAAAATATTAATTTAACAAATATAATTAAAATTATTTTTTTTATTTAAAATATTTTGGTGTTTTTAAATTATTTTGATGTATAGATGTCAAAAATAATTTTTTAAAAAATAAAATAAATAAATTTTGAACCCGGAATGGCACGCCCAGAATGGAACCGAGGCGTTCCGGCCGCAATTTGGCCGGAATTAAAACCAAGACAAAAACGACACCGTTTTGTCTCGGTTTTGTGAATGGAATGAAACATTCCGGCCGGAACGGAATGAAATCGACAACTATACGCGCGCGCGGGCACTCACTATATATATATATGAAAAAAAAGAAAAAAATCTGTATTGAATAAGAGAATGAATTCTTTACCATTCTGTGAAAATATGGCATTAATTTCTCAAAACTATGTAAAGTAGGGAGTAGTATTGTAAGTTATCTATAAAATCAGTCTCAAATGTAATAGAAAAACAACTGAATATACATTTTAAGAGCATTTCGAAATTCTACATGGTATCCGAGCAAGTTTGATTTTTTTTCCGAATTATATTCAAAACAACTGAATATACATTTTAAGAGCATTTCGAAATTCTACATGGTATCGGAGCAAGTCTGATTTTTTTTCCGAATTATATTCGTATGTTTTTAAAGCAGGCTACAATGTTCTTAACACTGTCCATTGAATTCTTAATGTTCAAATCAAAGCCATTTCAGTGCGTTTTTTCCATTGAACTGCTACAATTTAAATCAAGGTTCTTCCCGTGTTCAATCAATGAACACAAAACCCAGAAAAATCCAGACATCTTTAACCCAACCTTATCAACCCAGACAACCCAAAAAAATCATCTTCATCCTCATCCTATCTACAACTTCAAACCAGAACCCACCACCACTCAAACTCGAACCCACAAACATTCAAAACTCAAACTAGAAATTCGAACCCCACAACCCGGATATTCAAAATTAAAAAAAACCCACAAAATGGAAATTAACCCCACGAATACACTTACCTCTAACCCGAAAAGGCATAACCAAGTTAAAAGGAAGGGGCAAATAAAAAGACATAACCAAGTTAAATACTCACTAGTATTGCTTGAATTTTTTTATTTTTCTAATTTTCAAATATTTTATATCTTTCTCTCACACATGCACGTGTGTGTATATATATTAGAATACTTTTTGTGAATGTTGTCATATTAAATGCTTGTTTTTTTTTCCATTTCATCAAAATCTGATTGCTCAAAATAAACAAGAAATTATTATATAATTTAATATTTTGAATAAAATTAATTATGTGCTTGCTGTAAATATATTATTTAATACATAAACTGTTATGATATTTGTAGAAATTGCAGGTATTAATATTATTATTTTTTCCCTTTTTCCTGGACAGTTTCTTTCACTATTCACTAATCAAGTCTGTTCTCGAGTTTCCTCAATTCTAACATGGCAGAAGCAAAGAAGGCAAGAGTTGTACGAGCCAGTATTGATGCAGTCTTACACATCACAACCTAGATTCATGCAAAAAGTTTCAATGTGCCTATTGAGTTTGGTTGTATTGAAAATGTAATTAAGAATTCTGCAACAAGTAATGGGGGCAATGAAGGAGGTGGCGGGTCTTCTATCAGAGGTGGAAGTGACAGAAGTGGTGGTGAGCCTAGCTTTGGCAATGGTGATGGAAGTGGCAGGAGTAATAACACCTCCCCCCCTTTCTTTGGAATGGCTGTAGCTCAAGCAGCTCTCACACACAGGTTTTCCTGGGAAAATCATCAGCTCGAAGCCGTATTGATTGAATATTGTAGTATTATTAATGGATATTTAAAACTCTTTTATTTTAACTTGTGATGAATTTATAAATCCATTACATATTTTACATCTTGATTTAATTTTTATTGTGTGCTTATTAAGATTTTACACCATGCATGCATCTTTTATATAAAACTAGTTACACTCGATTTTCATACTTCTCCCAACATGAAAACTGGTTAAATATTGTAGTGATCACAAACCTGTTGTGTCCACACTTATTTAAGTGCACGTGTTTATGATTAGTTGACGTTGTAACAGTGAGAAAATAATACAATTTATGTATTGGGATTTCACATAACACCTTAAGTTTATGAGTTGAACGGGATCTTCAATAACTAAATGATTATGAGTTTCATCTCATTCTCTCTTTCTAATTAGTACAAGGTAGTTTGGTTGGTTGAGCTGATTTTTATGACAATAACGAATCATAGTACGGTGATTAGGTTATCTCTATCCAAATTTCTAAATTAAAGTATCTTGATTCATGCAGAATCTCTTTATTACTATATATTTAGCATCTCTTCATTCCTTTGTACCCAAGCCAAGTACCCAATTCTTACTTGTGCATGTAACTCTGTTTTGCAAAAGCCCCCCATACCTTTGCTTTGCATGCTGCAAGAAGAATATGCAGCAACTCGTCTTTTATGATACCTTACCCAAAATCAACTGCAGAATTCTTTTCTCATTAGAGTCTTTGTGCTAAGAAAACTATGGAATAAATGATTAAATATTAGATATTTTCTCTTGTTAATTCATTACTACTTGAATTTCTGACAGAAAGTTGAAAGATGTTTCATTGCATTAATTTGTAAAGAGGTATAACCCAAAATTCACTTTCATGTATTAATTTGTAATGCTGCAGAAACTCCTATTTTATAATACCTTACCCAAAACCCACTGCAGAATTCTTTTCTCATAAAAGTCTTTTCACCATTCATTTTAAGAGATTGTTTCAAAGATATCCACATTTACTTTTCCATCTTACAAAATAGTTTTTTCAAGTGTTGATAGCGAAAACTAGTTTCCACAGTTGAGGAAAAGATAACGATGCTCAAAAACTTGCCTAGAGAAGTCTTAAATCTATGGAACAATTGGGAGATTCGAGGAATGATTTTGCTTAGTCTCTTGCTACAAATCATCCTCGTCATATTTGGTCCTCTGCGAAAGACCATTGCTAGAGTCTGGATCAGGATTCTTGTTTGGTCTGCATACCTCTCAGCAGACATGGTGGCAACTGTTGCACTGGCTAATCTAGCAGGGAGCCAAGGAGATTCATCAGGTGACGGTTCAAGGAAGGCTAACAATTCCATCCAGGCATTTTGGGCACCTTTTCTGCTCCTGCATCTTGGTGGCCCAGACACAATCACTGCATACTCGATTCAAGATAACGAGTTGTGGTTAAGGCACTTGCTTGGTCTAGTAGTCCAAGTCGTAGTGGCTTTTTATGTCTTCTCAAGGTCTTGGGGTAGCGGTATCCTTCAATTCATAGGGATCTCGATGTTCATTGCTGGATTTATAAAGTACTTAGAGAGGACTTGGGTGCTCTGGTCTTCATGCTCTAAGAGTTTGAGAAACTCTTCTCTGTCAGGTTTCAGGAGTTCTTATGATCGTACGAGAAATCTAGAAAGTGATCAACAAAGAGAATATCTTCGTCAAGCTTACACTTTTTTTCATATATCCAAGTTTACAATGCAGGATCTTGCCCCTCCCTTTTGGGCTCTATTGGCAAGCCATTTGCGGTTTTCCGAAATCCCAGCAGACGGTGCCTTCAAGGTGCTAGAGGTTGAGCTCGGATTGATATATGATATGCTTTGTCATCACCCAATTTTTGGGTGACTCCCCAAAATATACCAAAAATACCAAAAATAAAATAAAAGGGGCCGACATGGGTAGGAAAAAATCAATGTGCAAATTTTGGTTCTTTTCAAGAGTCTAATTGTATATCTTTTGTTCCAAAAAATGAGAGAAAATACAAATTCGAGGTAAAAATTAAGTCAAAAATCATAATTATATTTTTTATAGGCCAATTTGATTTAATCATGGGCTAATTCAAAATATTATTATGTTTGAGAATTAATTTAGGGTTCAATTGAAGAATTTAATTAAGTGCAAGGACTTAATTATGTCTTAAATTGATCAAATTAATTTTATTCAGGGCTTAATTGATGAAAAATGAAACTCTTGAATTTTATTCGGGTTCAATTGATAATTTTGGAATTTTTGGAGACCCAATTGAATTTTTTCCAAGTTAATTGTGCAAATTAAGGGTCAAATTGAAGTTTAATTGTCAATTGAGGGTCGAAATGCACAAATCAAAAGAGAAGGACTAAAATGAAAAAGGCGCGCAAAAGTTAAGGTTAAGTTGAAATTTGGTCAGGGGTATAATTGTACAAAATTATAAATTTAAATCCAATTGGGGACACAAGTAATACAATTACAAATTGGAGGACCAAAGTGTAATTATTCATTTACTATTGTCAACAACATGCCGCCCGACCAACCACCAACAAGCTGCAACCAACCAGCCACCAACAAGCTGCAACAGCTTGACTTTTCCTTTTGCCATTAATTACACCCACCGAAAGCAAGTGTCCATGACCCCTATAAATAAGAGAAAAAACGGAGAAGATGATGGCCAAAAAAGGAGGAGGAAAACACCTGAAAAAAAGAAGAAGAGAGAAAGCAAAAAAAACGAAGGGAAGACATTACAGAGGAGGGACGAATAACAGAGTAAAAAACGAAGGGAAGACTTCACGAAAATTTTAAATTTTCTGTTTCCTCCCATCTGCTCATCTTCATCCTCCCTCTCTGCCTTCGTTTCTTTTTTTTTCCTCTCCCTCTCGCTGGAAAACTTCTATCTTTTCTTCTTTTCATTTTCACCTCTCTCTCTCTAACAGACCGAGGCCCTCTCTTTCTCTTCTTCTCCCTCCCTGCCATTTTTTTTCTTTTCTTCTTCTCCTCCCTCTCGGTCGACAGACCTCTGCCTCTCCTCTCTCTCTAAAACAGCCCCGTCTCCTCCCTCTCTCTCCACCGTGCAAGGCCATACAATCACCCAACACCTTCCTCTTCACCACCTAAAGCTTCGGCCATCCACCTTCCCCAGCTCCGGCGACGCCACAGCAGCAGCAACGGCCGACAGCAACGCACGGCAGCCACAGGTCAGCCCCTTCCGACGCCTATTCCGGCCGCCACAGACCTCCGTTTCCAAAACCACGACGATAGGAGAGACCACCTCGATCCCCTCTACACGGCTGTATAATCAGGTAACCATATCGTTGATGTTGGACACTTCGCATGAACAGTGCACATGCACTCTTCTTCTTCGTTTTCGGTTTTAGTGTTTTTTTCTTTTCTAGATCGGGCCGGGTTGACCCGACCCAGCCCAAGATCAACTGGGCTTCCAGCCCACGATGGCTGGAAGCCCAGCCCCAATGATGCGGGCTTCCAGCCCGTGAGGGCTGGAAGCCCAGCCCGTTCAGGGTGGGCTGACAGCCCATAGTGGCTGCAGCCCAGCCCAATAAAAATAAAAAAAATAAAAAATAAAAATAAAAAAAAATAAAAAAATAAAAATAAAAATAAAAATAAAAAAATAAAAAAGTAAAAAATAAAAAATATGTTTTTAATACTTTTGAAAGACATGTTTATATATATTTTTTTATTATTATTATTATTACAAAAAAAATCAAAATACAAATGTTTTCGTGCATACGGCCGAATCCCAAAACTTTTCTCATTGTATTTTTCGTAAAAAATATGTTGCATATTTTTCCATATTTTTAAAACGAAATTTCGGATATCGTAACCGGTTTGCGATTATCCATTGGTATTCGGCCAAAATGTCAAAAATAATTCAACAACCTTTCGGTTTTAGCTTTCGTGGTGTAAATTTACATAGTAAAATACACCCGCAAATAAAATATTTTTACAGTGTAAAATTACATTGTATAATACATCCGTAGATTAAAATAATTTTAACTACGGTGTAAAATTGCATTGTAAAATATATTCGTAGATAAAATAAAACTTATAACTGCGGTGTAAAATTACATTGTAAAGTACACCCGCCAACAAAAAAAAATGTTTTCTTTGAAAATACAGTGTAAAAATTCTAACCTAGAAAAAAACAATCAAACAACAATGCAGCTTACCTTAGGTAGGGTGCACTAGGGGTGATGCGTCTTCCCCTTGCACAATAAGTCTCCTTACCCTAGACTCTCGCAGACCAATGGGTTCCTAGTGACCTTAATACTAGGTGGCGACTCCCAATATTTGTAGTTGTAAATTTTACGACTAATAAACCCCACATTTTCACCGCGCGCCGTTGTCCCCCGAATCAAGGGGTGAAGGCGGGGTGCGAAGCGCGTCCCAAAATCGCCGTCGCGACAGATGGCGACTCCACTGGGGACTTAGAGACTGAGCTTTGATTGTTTGATTGTTTATTTCTCAATTTGATTTTTGCACTCCTTTTAACTGCTTTAACATGCATTTTTACTTCTTTAGCATGCATTCTATTTTTAATTCATGCATAACATTCAATTTAAATTAATGTCAGCATGCATTTTAATTTCCAGTGTAAACCCAATTTTAAGTTAGGTGGGGAGTAGCGGTCTGCCCCATGACTTTTGGTCGGGGTTCAGATTCGTGAAACATCCAACTATGAACTGAGTGTTTACTTGTTAATGGCGGTCATACTGTGCCCCAACCATTTCTTGTAAACCCCTACACTACCTTCACGAGAGGTGGTCACTGGGCAGTTCATAGACCATTTGAGACCAGATAGAGCTTACCCCTCATGTAATGGCTTAGAACTTGTTATTGGGTATACCATTCCTGATTATTCACTCGTTATGTATGTACATACATTTGCATTCACATGCATTTATCATTGCATAACATATCATCAGATTTAAATATAGGTCCCCGAAAAACTCCTACCAATCGACTCCAACAGAGAAATATGGAAAACGAAGAGCGTGCACGTCGCGATACTCATTTCCAACAGGAATTGGACTCTTTGAAGGCAAGCGTGACTAATCTCACCAGCTTACTCGAGCAAGCACTGCGAAATACTTCTGGAGAGGGTCCTTCAACTAGACCCTGAAGAAATAATGAATCACCATGAAGAGGTGATAAGAGAAAGGGTTCAGGATCTGCAACAAAACCCAACTTTTGTACAATCGGCACTGTCGATACCTGAGCCAACCCCAACAGTTATAGAAGCATTAGAGGGTATCGGTCAAGATAAGATGGCGACACTGGAAGCTAGGATAAGGGCCATTGAAGGGGTAAATTTATATGACCAGTACAAGCTGCTGAAATGTGTCTAGTACCAAATGTTGTAATACCAAAGAAGTTTCGTGTCCCCGAATTTGTCAAATACACAGGGATACAATGCCCTGTCACTCACCTAAAATCATACTGTAACAAAATGGCAGAAGTAGTCCATGATGAAAAATTACTGATGTATTTTTTCCAAGACAGTTTGAGTGGGGTAGCATTGAATTGGTACATGAGATTAGACAATTCCAGGGTTCGTAGCTGGAAAAATCTGGTAGACGCTTTTATCAAGCAATATAAGTACAACATGGACATAGCTCCTGACAGAACAAATCTGTCCAACTTGGAAAAGAAGGGCAAAGAAAGCATAAGGGAATATGCTCAAAGATGGAGAGATCTAGCTGCACAAGTACACCCTCCACTTCTAGATAAAGAGATGGTGACCTTATTCGCCAACACACTAAGAGCACCCTATTACGAACATGTGATGGGAAGTTCAGCGCGGCAATTCACGGATGTTGTAGCTGTGGCAGAGCGAATAGAGCAAGGAATTCGAAGTGGAAGAATCCTCGCACCTGTGGAGAAAAATGTCTTTGAAGGCAAAAGAAAAGATGTCGAATATTCTGGAGATGATTATAATGGTAGGAGCAACCAATTCCAAAACTCCCATCACCCCTCTTCTCAAATCTCCAACATCAATCTTCAAGCTAAAGATCCATCTAGAAATTTCCCGAAAAGAAATTACCAGAAAACCCAGGAGCAGCTACCTCCGCTACCTTTGCCTCTGAACGAGATTTATCAGAAGTTGGTAAGCATGGGGAAAATAGCTCCTGAACCCCAGACACCTTTGCAACCACCTTACCCTGATTGGTACAAACCCAATCTCACCTGCGAATACCATGTCTGAGTCGCAGGGCATAGCATCCACACTTGTGGTGCTTTCAAGAAGAGACTCATGCATTTGATCAAAGTAGGGTGGGTAGCATTTGATTAAGGCAAGGTAGAGGAAATCTAGATCATGCATCTAATTAAGCTCCACAGAGATGGGGTACCAAGTGTCTGCAACATGGAAAGTGAAATCAACAATAGCTTTTTTTGTTGATAAAGTACTTCCATGATTCCCTTTTGTTTTGGTCATGTTTGGACATGGAACTTTTTGTGGTTAAGCAAACCTTCCTTATCAATGATCATGTATTCTCTAGTGTTTATGATGTGTTCTCGTTTTCATGCCTAAATAACGCAAACACTTCATCCAAAGTACCCATGATCCTATGATTTTATAAAGATTTTTGGCAAATTAAAGTCTAATACGAAAATGAATGCCAATTTGTTGTTTATTTAATAAATGTGTTCTGGGAATTCAAAGGATTTCATTGAAGGGTGATCTCATACCACCAAAATCCACAGAATAAAGCTAATCTTTTAGCCAAACAAATAATCCAAAAAAATCCAAAAAATCAAAAACTTGTTTTGCATGGAAAAGCAAAGGCTTATTGATTCGGATTGCATGTTTTTGATATGACGAGAGGCCATCTTTGATATGCCGTCATAAAATCTCAAATATCCTTTGCAGTCCCTATTTGAGCCTTGTAATTTTATTTTCTTGATAAATAACCTCGATTGGGGCAAGTGCAAAAAAAAAACATATTGTCCTCAATGACAAGTGACACCCGAAGAAGGCTGGGGGGCATAAACATAAAAGAGTTTTAGTACACCATAGCAAATTAATTCAACATTTTGGTAGTACTAAAAACCCCACATAGAAAGCCCAAACAAAATACTGGGGGGCATGTCGTGAAAAGGCCTAAACAAATATACTTGGGGGGCATGTCAAATCAGCACGACGTTAGTGCCCAAACAATGAAAAAGTCCAAACAAATACCGGGGGGCATGTCAAGGTCAAAGACCAAGTCAATATTGGGGGCATGTTAGGTCACTATGAAAATCAATCATGAGGGCTAAGTGAAGTTCTAAGAGTAAGCACTAAGTGATCCTTAGTCTAAAAAACCCTTAAACACTTTTTGAGCCTATAAATATCATTTTGTTAGTAGCCAGTAACCTAAGCCTACGTTACAAGCCTATTAAAGCCCTTTCTGATCAAATGCGAGTTATCTGGATCGATAAGCAATGCTTTTCCATTTGAAACAATCCTTACAAATGCTTTACACAAGTGGATCGAAGCCTTCTTGACATATGAGACTTACAAATGATATTTCATATTCTTGTCAAAGTCAACATAAAACCTAACAATGAGATCACTTGAATTCTTTCGAGAACAAGTTTGTTAAACAAACATCAAAATGGTTTTTGTGCTTGGAATGACTTTGAAATTCCAAAAGTTTTGCATGAAAATATTTTTTGCAAATAGCCATCTCTTTCCTGCAAACACTTGTAACCTAAAACACTGGTGTGACATGACCCAATTAGGGCAATCAAAATGGTTTTTTGTGCTTGAAATGACTTCGAAATTCCAAAAATCCCACATGAAATTACCATCTTTGCAAATGACCAACCCCTTCCTACAAAAACCTGAAGCCCAAAACACTTTTGGGGCATGACCAAATAGGGGGGCAATCTAAAAGGCAATTGAAGTTGGCTCCATAATTTCTTTTCAAAGAATTTGGATCAAACTCGGGGGGGCATATCATCTCCAGCGGTCAAAATCACAAGTTGTGGCTTGAGTATGCAGAAGCGAGAAGCCGTCAAATCATGAAGCTGACTCCATAATTCCTTTTCAAAGAATCTGGGTCAAACTTGGGGGGAATGTTGATATGGAAAATCTATCATCTCTAGTGGTCAAAATCACAAATTGCGGCTTGAGTAAGCAAAAGTGAACCGTCAAATCCAGAGGTCCAAATCCCGAAAAGAAGGCCTAGAGGAAGAAAGGGGACCTATAACTCTCAGGTAAGTACACATGCATCATCATGCATTGCATCTCCATTGATATTCTGGAGGGTCGAAATTTACGAACCTTCATTCATTTTGTGTGCACGCTTTTAATCTCTTACCTCTTTGAGACTGCTTTTCAGCCTTATCTTTTTCTAATTCAGGTGACATCAAGCATTGCATCCCTATTGGAAATCTAAAAATATTCCGGAGGGATCGTAATTTACTGAACCTTCATTCATCATTTATGTGCACGCTTTCAAGCTCCCACATTTTCCATATCCTCGAACATGCTTTTCAGCATTATCTTGTTGTTAATTTTAGGTGTTGTCATCCATTTCATCCCGATGAGAATCTAGAAAATGTTGTGGAAGGATCGTAATTTACGAACTTTCACTCATCATTTTTTTGTACGCCTTGAGGCTCTTAACTCTTTAACGCGCTTTTCAGCCTCATCTTCTTTCCTGAACTTGATCGCCATCACGCGTGGCATCTCCCCACTAATAATCTAAGAAATGTTTTGGAGGAAGCGTAATTTACAAACCTTCACTCATTGTTTTATGTGCGCCTGCGAGCCTTGACAACTTTCACTTTCCCGAGTGCCTAGAGAGTCTTTCATCAGCATGGATAAAATGTTTTTCAACACTGTCTCTTCTACCTTTTTAGTGTGCTTTCTAGCCATTAAAAATTGAAATAGTGTGCGTTCCTGCCCTATTCTTCATTCATCTTCGAGTGCGTCTTCCAACCCTCGTCATCAATTGAAATAGTGTGCTTTGCAGCCCTATTTTTCCCTTCATCTTCGAGTGTGTTTCCAACCCTCGTCATCAACTCAAATAGTGTGCGTTCCTGCCCTATTTTCCCTTCATCTTCGAGTGAGTTTTCCAACCCTCGTCATCATTTAAAATAGTGGCTTTTCAGCCCTATTTCTCTCTCATCTTCGAGTGCGTCTTCCAACCCTCATCATCAACTCAAATAGTGTGCGTTCCTGCCCTATTTTCCCTTCATCTTCGAGTGAGTTTTCCAACCCTCGTCATCAATTAAAATAGTGGCTTTCCAGCCCTATTTCTCTCTCATCTTCGAGTGCGTCTTCCAACCCTCGTCATCAACTCAAATAGTGTGCGTTCCTGCCCTATTTTCCCTTCATCTTCGAGTGAGTTTTCCAACCCTCGTCATCAATTAAAATAGTGGCTTTCCAGCCCTATTTCTCTCTCATCTTCGAGTGCGTCTTCCAACCCTCGTCATCAACTCAAATAGTGTGCTTTCTTGCCCTATTTTCCCCTTTATCTTCGAGTGAGTTTTTCCGACCCTCAATCACCAATTAGGATCGTGCGCTGCTTAGCCATTCCTTTCCTCTCTTGAGCGAGTTTTCCAACCCTCAACTATAAATTAGGATCGTGCGCTGCTTAGCCATCCTTTTTCTCTCTTGAGCGAGTTTTTCAACCCTCAACGGGCAATTAGGGTCGTGCGCTTATTAGTCATCCTTGTTCTCCTGTTTAAGTGCGTTTTCCAACCCTTAACCATAAACTAAAATAGCGCGTTTTCCAACCCTATTTTTCTTCCTTTTCGTGTGCGTTTTCCAACCACCAATCAAGATAGTGTGTTTTCCAACCACCAACCAAGATAGTGCGTTTTCAAACCACCAATTAAGATAGTGTGTTTCCATCCCTATCCTCTTTGTTTAAGTGCGTTTTCCAACCCTTAACCATAAGCTAAAGTAGCGCGTTTTCCAACCCTGTTTTTCTTCCTTCACGTGTGCGTTTTCCAACCACCAATCAAGATAGTGCGTTTTCCAACCACCAATTAAGATAGTGGGTTTTCCTTCCCTATCCTCCTTGTCGAGTGTGTTTTCCAACTTCGACCATGAATTAAGATAGTGCGCCTTCCAGCCCTATGTTCCCTCCTCTTTGAGTGCGTGTCCAACCCTCGACCATCAATTAGAATTTTGCATTTTCCATCCTTATTCCCCTTGTTTGAGTGCGTTTTCCAGCCCTCAACCATAGATCCTAGATAGCCTGCTTTCTAGTCCTATCTTCCATTCCATCATCTCCACCATTCTCGTTTCTGGATGAATCAACCATTTCTTGGTTTGGTACATCCACCTTTCTTTTTCTTTACAACGCTTACTATCTAAAGTTTTTTCAAAACTTTAGTCGTAAGCATTGTAAAGAGGGGGGCAACTGTCATCACCCAATTTTTGGGTGACTCCCCAAAATATACCAAAAATAACAAAAATAAAATAAAAGGGGCCGGCATGGGTAGAAAAATCAATGTGCAAATTTTGGTTCTTTTCAAGAATCTAATTGTATATCTTTTGTTCCAAAAAATGAGAGAAAATACAAATTCGAGGTAAAAATTAAGTCAAAAATCATAATTATATTTTTTATAGGCCAATTTGATTTAATCATGGGCTAATTCAAAATATTATTATGTTTGAGAATTAATTTAGGGTCCAATTGAAGAATTTAATTAAGTGCAAGGACTTAATTATGTCTTAAATTGATCAAATTAATTTTATTCAGGGCTTAATTGATGAAAAATGAAACTCTTGAATTTTTTTCGGGTTCAATTGATAATTTTGGAATTTTGGAGACCCAATTGAATTTTTCCAAGTTAATTGTGCAAATTAAGGGTCAAATTGAAGTTTAATTGTCAATTGAGGGTCGAAATGCACAAATCAAAAGAGAAGGACTAAAATGAAAAAGGCGCAAAAGTTAAGGTTAAGTTGAAATTTGGTCGGGGTATAATTGTACAAAATTATAAATTTAAATCCAATAGGGGACACAAGTAATACAATTACAAATTGGAGGACCAAAGTGTAATTATTCATTTACTATTGTCAACAACATGCCGCTCGACCGACCACCAACAAGCTGCAACCACCAACAAGTCGCAATGACTTGACTTTTCCTTTGCCATTAATTACACCCACCGAAAGCAAGTGTCCATGACCCTATAAATAAGAGAAAAACGGAGAAGATGATGGCCAAAAAGGAGGAGGAAAACACTGCAAAAGAAGAAGAGAGAAAGCAAAAAAGCGAAGGGAAGACATTACGGAGGAGGGACGAATAACAGAGTAAAAACGAAGGAAGACTTCACGAAAATTTCAAATTTTCTGTTTCCTCCCATCTGCTCATCTTCATCCTCCCTCTCGCCTTCGTTTCTTTTTTTTTCCTCTCCCTCTCGTTGGAAAACTTCTATCTTTTCTTGTTTTCATTTTCACCTCTCTCTCTAACGGACCGAGGCCCTCTCTTTCTCTTCTTCTCCCTCCCTGCCATTTTTTTTTCTTTTCTTCTTCTCCTCCCTCTCGGTCGACAGACCTTTGCCTCTCCTCTCTCTCTAAAACAGCCCTGTCTCCTCCCTCTCTCTCCACGTGCAAGGCCATACAACAACCCAACACCTTCCTCTTCACCACCTAAAGCTTCGACCATCCACCTTCCCAGACTCGGCGACGCCACACAGAAGCAACAACGGCCGACAGACAACAAGCGGCAACGAATGACCCGCCCTTCCGAGCGCACATTCCGACCGCCACGGACCTCCGTTTCCAAAACGACGACGACAAGTAAAGACCACATCGAGCTCCTCTACAAGTTTGTATAATCAGTAATCAGTATAGTTGATGTTGGACACTTCGCATGAACAGTGCACATGCACTATTCTTCTTCTTCGTTTTCGGTTTTAATATTTTTTATTGTTTTTGGATCGGGTCGAGTTAACCCGACCCAACCCAAGATAAACTGGGCTTCCAGCCCATGATGGTCGGAAGCCCGATCCACGATGATGCGGGCTTCGACCGTGAGAGCTGGAAGCCCGACTATTAAGGTGGGTCGACGACTCATAGTAGTCTGCAACTCACCAATAAAAATAAAAAATAATAAAAAATAAAAATAAAAATAAAAAATAAAATAAAAATAAAAAATAAAAAGTAAAAAACAATTTTTTTTAAATACTTTTGAAAGACATATATTATTATTATTATTATTATTATTACAAAAAAATAAAAATACAAATGTTTTCGTGCATACGGCCGAATTCCAAAACTTTTCTCATTATTTTTTTTTGTAAAAAATATGGTGCATATTTTTCCATATTTTTAAAACAAAAATTCGGATATCGTAACTTGTTTGCGATTATTCATTGGTATTCGGCCAAAATGTCAAAAATAATTTAACAACCTTTCGGTTTTAGCTTTCATGGTGTAAGTTTACATTGTAAAATACACCCGCAAATAGAAAATATTTTTACTACGGTGTAAAATTACATTGTATAATACATCCGTAGATTAAAATAATTTTAACTACGGTGTAAAATTGCATTGTAAAATATATTCGTAGATAAAATAAAACTTATAACTGCGGTGTAAAATTACATTGTAAAGTACACCAGCCAACAACAAAAAAAAAATGTTTTCTTTGAAAATACAGTGTAAAAATTCTAACCTAGAAAAAAAACAATCAAACAACAATGCAGCTTACCTTAGGTAGGGTGCACTGGGGGTGATGCGTCTTCCCCTTGCACAATAAGTCTCCTTACCCTAGACTCTCGCAGACCAATGGGTTCCTAGTGACCTTAATACTAGGTGGCGACTCCCAATATTTGTAGTTGTAAATTTTACGACTAATAAACCCCACATTTTCACCGCGTGCCGTTGTCCCCCCGAATCCCGGGGTGAAGGCGGGGCGAGGCTGTCCCAAAATCGCCGTCGCGACATGCTTTATACTAAAGCGCCCTGATTTACTCCGTTTTGGAATCCTTCTTGCTGTATCACCTTTCTGCTCTCTGTTACCGCGTTTATTATCTTCCAAGTCAAGATTGAGAAGCATGCCTACTCATCGATCGACGTTGCAATCACATATTTATTGCTTGCAGCCTCTGTTTTTCTCGAGCTTTATGCTTTTTTATGCCTTGTCCTCTCTAACCGGACAATGATTTGGTTGCTTGATAAAGGAGGGAACGCCTTGACGAGTGCAATTTATTCTCGGCTAAGGAAGTTAACTAGAAGCAAGCGATGGTCAAGATGCATATCACAGTATAACCTAATAAGCTCTTCCATTGGAGACAAGCAACTTAACTGTTTGAAATTGGTGGGAATCGATGAAATGATGAGGCAAATGCATGTGAATCGGAAAGGCTTGAATGGTGGACTACAAAAATTTATTTTCGAACATCTTTTAAAGAAAGCCGAGAAGATGAAGGAAAATTATAATTTATTTGATAAAAAATTGAGAAGTAAAATAATTGATCAGAGGGGAAATGGTGTGCTAGAAAGAGAGGGACTGTTAAAGAACTTCAAGTGGTGCACAACTGAAATAGAATTCAGTCGGAGCATCCTTGTTTGGCATGTCGCAACAGAGATTTGTTCTCGTAATGAGAAAGATGCAAGTACTTATGTCTCTAGAAGCAAATGCTTATCTGAGTACATGATGTATCTTTTGGTGATAAGACCAACTATGCTCTCCAAAGGATTCGTTGACGACGAAGATCTAAATACTCTGATGAGAGACCTGCGTCATATGGATATAAATCAGTCCTACAGGGAAGCACCTCGTTATGATGATGCAGAGTTTCAAAAGGAATGGAAAACAGAAAATAAGTCAGAGGTATTTGGTGGGCGATTGCTCGTCAAGCAATTATTGGAGTCAATATCGAAAAGTAAGAAGCGATGGGAGATGATAGAAGAAGTTTGGATGGAAATGCTGACTCATGCAGCAGCTCATTGTCCATGGAAAGAACATGCTCATGCACTGAGAAGAGGTGGAGAGTTACTCACTCATGTCTCCTTTCTTATGCTTCATCTTGGTTTGAGCCAACAGTATGAATACAAGTCATCTGACAAGCCTGGATATAAATATTATTCAGAGGTAAGTATACCAAAAACATTTCTTGAGTGCATTGGTAGATAGAGAATAAAGAATAAATAGGATCATTTCAATTTAGATATATTATTTTGGAAATTCCATTTCAATGTTTTTATTTCATTTTCTTAATAAAAAAAAGTGTTTTCAATTGAATATCATTTAATTTAAAACAGTGGACTCTTGATTGTATAAATAAAGTTATCATTTTTTCTATCTTACTCACTTATCCTAAACCGACATATTAATAATAATTTAGAATGAATTGTTAATATTAGATATTGCTTTTGACTAATTGAACTTCATGTTTCCCCCCAGTTAAATAATAATTTAGAATGAATTGTTAATATTAGATATTGCTTTTGACTAATTGAACTTCATGTTTCCCCCCAGTTTTTAACAACAAACGAAAAGACGCCAGTACTTTCGTTACTTGAACAAGTATGTACTTTTCTTTTATTATCCTTTTGTTTTTACACAGAACAACGCAACACAAGTTTTTGTTTGATAATAATGCATGCATGATTTGTCAAGTCCCGGGGCAAAAATTATAGAATTTCTTTTTTAAAAGTAATTAGACTCCTTTTAATTTGTAAATCATCATGGAAAGCTTTTTATGATAAAACATTATTATCATTTTTATTAAATTTAAAACATTCAATTCAAATTTGGGTGATAATGATTTGATGTAGGTAAAGATATATTATTTTATTTTCTCACTTAATTCAAATCATTAAATTCAAAAATTATATTAAGAAGAAGAATTGGAATATTATTTTCTACTTCAGTGATTTATCAAAAACAAGATTGCACTTAATTTTACTAGCAAACTTTAATCAATTGATGTAAGGAAATTAGTCAATATCGATGCCTCCATGTCTAAAACAAATATAGAATAAATTATTAATATTAGATATTTGATTTTATTAAAAATTGATTACTTGAATTCTTGACAATACTTTGAATGATGTCTTTGAATGATGTCTCACCACAATTTTCAACAGAAAAAGATAAAGGAGGCGTACGATTACTATTTCAAGGCTAGAGACAAATATTCTCAAGGCATTGAAAGCTCAACTCCCGATGAGGTATGACACAAGTTTTTTTTTTTTTCACTTTTTTTTTAGTTCAGGTTTGTCTTACAAAAATACATGAATGATTTGTCAAGTTATTAAATCATGAGGCAAGAGTTATAGAATTTTTATTCTAAAAGTAATTAGAATTTTTTTTGATCTCATTTAATTCAAAATAAATTATTAAATTTAAAATATAACTGATAAAAACATCACTTTTCATATTTATAAATAAGAATGAGAAGAAATAATTGAAAATTTAATTTCTATCTTAATGACTTTATTTGAGTGCTTCAAACATGCATATAAAACAAGGTTAGAATTAATTTGGATAAAGTTTTTTAGTCAAAACACCTCTATTTATTGAAATAAAAAATTAATTTGAAATTCATGAGAGTGCTAATTTTCATTTTTAATTAAGAATTATTTGCATAGATTAACCAAATATTCATTAGGTACTCATTTCGAGTTCTAACATTGGTATTTTGAAAGAGGTGAAAGAAACTTAAAAAGATTGCCATCTACAATCCTTGAACTATTAATGAGTCTAGTCAATATCTTTGCCTTTGTGACTAAGAAAAAATTGAAATAAATTATTAATATTAGCTTTTTTTATTAATGATGATTACTTGACTTTTTATCAATAAATTGAATGATGTTTCACTGCAATTTTCAACAAAAACAAAAAGGAGGAGCTACAAAAGGCTAAAGACAAATGTTGGCAAGTAATTGCAAACTTGTCAAGTTCAAGTCTCGATAAGGTATGATATCAATTTTATTTAATTATCTATTCATTTCTGTATAGCACAGCCGGCATCATGCTTTGATTTACAATAACACATGAATAGTTTCTTAAGTATTCCAATCACGAGGCAATAATTAAAATGTTTTTCTTCTAAAAGTAATGAAATCTTATTGTTATTGTTTTTATCTCACTTAATTCAAATTATTAAATTAAAGATTAATAATTAAATTAAAAATATAACTGATAAAAAATATATAACTTTTCTAATTTATAAATAAGAATGAGAAGAAAGAATTGAAAGTTTAATATCTATCTTATTGATATAATTTGCGCACTTCAAACATGCATATATAACAAGGTTAGATTTCATTTTGGTGTAAACTCTAGTCAATTAATATCATCAAATTAGTTAAATCACCTTTATTTATAGAAATAAGAAATTAATTTGAAATTCATGAATTTGCTAATTTCCATTTTTAAATAAGAATAATTTTCAAAGGTTAATCACATATTCATTAAGGACTTATTTTGATTTCTCACATTACTAGTTTGAAGGAGGTGAAAGAACTTAAAAAGATTGTCATATATGATCCTTGACCTATTAACAAGTGTAGTCAATTCATGCCTATATGACTAAGAAAAATTGGAATAAATTATTAATATTATATATTTTCTTTTATCAAATGTCTTGATTTTTTTAACAATAAATTGAATTATGTTTCACTGAAATTTTCAACAAAAACAAAAAGGAGGAGCTACAAGAGGCTATAGAGAAATATGTACAAGTAAATACAGACTTTTCAAGGTCAAGTCTCGATAAGGTATGTTATCAATTTTCTTTTATTATCTTTTTATTTCTGCAGAGCAGAGTGCAACATCATGCTTTGATTTGCAATAATACATGAATGATTTGTCAATTACTTAAATCATGAGGCAAGAATTATAGAATTGTTTCTAGAACTAAAAAAGATATAAATAACTTTTTATTATTTTATTTCTCTCATTTAATTTAAATCAATAAACTTAAAGTATGATTGCTAAAATCATGTGAGTGTTCAAATTTAAAAATGAGAGTGAGAGAAAGAATTAGAAGTTTAATTTCTATATTATCAACTTATCTTCACTCTCTTGTATACATATTAATCAAAACTAACAATTTAGCAAAGATTTGTTGTAAAGCCATAACATAGCTATTTTGAAGCAGGTAAAACAACTTGAAGAAATCATAGCAGATAAAGATCGAGAGTTTAAGTATAAAGTGCGAGAGCTTGAGCATAAAGTGCAAGAGCTTGAGCGATTTCAAACTTCTTTAACTGCGTCAACTTCACAACAAGGAATTGATTCGCTTCCAAGAAGTCAACCACCATTAAAGAATAATGAGATTTGTTTACGTATGCACTAAAAGTACCAGCTTTCTTCCTATAACGTGTTCATAACTATTTAAGTAAATAAATAACTTCATGCAATTCTTTCTCATCGAGAAGCATGAGGAAAACATTTGTGTTTCTTTCTCATCGAGTTATATATATATATATATAAAACTCAAAAATATCTTAAACAAGGACTTAAGCTATATATATATATATATATAAAACTCAAAAATATCTTAAACAAGGACTTAAGCTAAGCTAATTTTTTTCTATTTTTCAACTGCAGCGGGGGTGTCATTTGCGACACCCCCTTCATGAGTTGTAGCAGCTCATGAGGGACGGGGTAAAAAGGTGGCCCCAAGGTATATATATAAAATGTATATATATATGTATTAGAAAATAATGTGATTATATTAAAAATATTTATTTTTATTTAAAAATATTTTAACAAGAGAGTAAAAAATTATATATAAAATTAATAATTATATTGTTGAAGGGTTTTTTAAAAGTAATTATTTAATTATATAACTTACTATTATTAATTGTATAATTAAACTACATACAAAATAATTATACTATATTTAAAATAATATAAAAATAAATAGCTCTCCAAAATGCCTTTTACCACTAGAGCACACATCAACAAAAATATCATTTTTACACTATTCAAAGTGCCATTTTAGATATTTGTCTCTCTAAAATGGCACTTCCTGCTAGAAATGCTCTAAGGCGTGCCTCTTTTCCTATAGCGATTTTTACTGGTACATAAACACAAATTATTATAGATTGCGACAATAAAATTAATATTTTACCCCAGGTCCAAAAAATATAAGTAAAAAGAGCAATAAAATGAATGAGTACCAGATTGAATAAGTAAAAATAAAATAAAATAAAATGCTTATGAATAAAATTGAAAAAAAAAACTTGAAAAAACAAGAAAAGCAAACCAAATCGTAAATCAAAATAATAAGTGCTAAAAGTGATAGAAATAGAGTATGGAGGACACAGTCATTTTTTGAAAAGATTAGCATTAATTTTTAGATTAGAAGAAAGAAAAACAAAAAAAGAAGAAAGGAAACAAACATCACTTAAGATAGAAAAATGCTATGCATAAAGATAAAACCTTTGCGCGTATCGCCATTTGTCTCGACGGCTCATCATACTTGATCGAGACCTTGTAGCGCAGGACAATGACTCATTTCAAATAATTGACTTGGTTGAAGCAAGAAGGCTCCGACCCGGCCAATATCTACAACCCATAAGTTACCTGGTAGCATTATCCTAGTTCCATCATTTGGCATCCTACCTCCATTTACACAGTGCATGCAGGTAACCAAAAGAGAAACAGGAATCTTGCTACTTCACAAGAATTGAATAACCTAAAGATGTTATTCGAAATTAAAGGGAATATAAGCTGGCCATGATCATCGAAACAGTCTTACCTCATATGAAGATCTGTTGACTTGGAGGTTGCAGCGCCAACTTTCCAATGGAACTCATCCGTCATCACTCTGAATAAGCAGCGCTGAAAGACTAACACAAACTACATGTGAACTCTTCAAGAATTAAGCCCAGTGGCCTTATGGATGGATATTGAATCAGAATGGGATGACATAAGAATGGAAGGTGTATGAAATGCTACCTATCTATACTTAGCACAGCCAGTTTATCCTTAGTTGTAATGATATATATATATTTTAACGAACCATATGCTGTAAAATCAATTTTTAAAGTGAGTTGTTTTATGATGTGGTTTAGTTGACTCAGCGAAAGGAAAAAATCTGAGAACAAATTATGAAAACAGAGTGCAAAAGATAAAGAGCGCTTTACATAAAAAATACCATCCTACATGACTAGCCCATGTCTCAGCATATCTCAAAAAATCAAAGAGAAAAACCTGCTTCCCAATCCTGCATCTTCATTTGTGAAAGCACATTTGAAGAAACATCTAAGCTATTCTTACCTAGGTGCACATTTGATTCATCTGCAGTAACTTCCGTGATTATCGTGTGTTTATTAAAACTAGTTACACTCAATTTTCATACTTCTTCCAACCTCAAAATTGGTTGAATATCGTAGTGATTTGTGTCCACAATTATTTAAGTGCACGCGTGTTTATGATTAGTTGACGTTGTAACAGTGAGAGAATAATATAATTCATGTACTGGGATTTCACATGACATCTTAAATTTTTGAGTTGAACGGGTTCTTCAATAACTAATTGATTATGAGTTTAATCTCATTCGCTCTTTCTAATTAGTACAAGGTAGTTTGGTTGGTTTAACTGATTTTTTTGACAATAACTAATCGTAGTACTGTGATTGTTGCCGCTGAAAATGTGCAAATTAATCAGATAGACCTTTACATTGTTTTATTCATCCAGAGTAAGTTTTGTGCTCTAACATCATATTGATTCAGACTTCCTTCCTTCTTTAAGTGTCCAAAGATAGATGTATATTGTCTGTCAAGAGAAGAAAAGGGAGCTAAATTAAAGTATCTTGATTCATGCAGCATCTCTTTATTACTATATATTTACCCAAGCTAAGTACCCAATTCTTACTTGTACATGTAACTATGGTTCGCAAAAGCCTGCCATACCTTTGCTTTGCATGCTGCAACAACAATATGCAGCAACTCGTATTTTATGATACCCTTACCTAAAATCTACAGCAGAATTTTTTGTCATAAGAGTCTTTGTGCTAAGAAAACTATGAAATAAATGATTAAATATTAGATATTTGCTCTTGTTAATTGATTGCTACTTGAATTTCGGACAGAAAGTTGAATGGTGTTTCATTGCAATTTTATTTTTTGAAAAAGGATGATAGTCGAAAAAATATATATAAAAGAAACGGGAATAATTAATTTTGAGAAAAAGAAAGAAAGAATTGCGACTTGGTCCAGCTATCAGCAGAACAGGACTTCTTTCAAACAGCTCTGCCTATGTCATGCACTATTGCTTCTAAATTCTATAATTTCCTTTACATGTATTCAATCTACCGATATTCTTTCTCGCTATCCTTTTTCTAGAGTAAATTGTATAATGAAATAATGCAACACAAAAAATTCTCTTATAATTAGTTTTTTTAACATTACTTAACAAAAATAAAATTTAGAGTGATTATTTTGCTCAAATTTATAGTATTATATAAAAAAAATCAATTTTTTTTATATTTTTAAAAAATTAATTTTAGTTGTGGCGAAGTACCGGGCAAGTGGCTCGTCCTTTTTTCTGAAGTAAATTGTATAATGGAATAGTGTAAAATGTATTTGTTTTACAACAGTGTATGAAGGATTTGTGAAATCCTTTGATTCGGAGGCCACGATCATCATCTCTATGTGTTGATTCGTTTAGCAGTGCAAATATTAGAGCTTTTCAATGCAATGGTAGAAGAAAAGGACAGTCAACTAATCTAAAAAATTTTCAATCCTGCAAAATGCATCTCTCTTCTTCTTCCTTTTTTCTAAAAAAAAAAAATAGCATCTCTTCTTTAGCTTGGCACCCGAGGCCAGAGCACCTCTCAAGTTTCGCCGAAAAGAAGGCAAAATCTGTCCTTCAAGAAACGAAAAGGAGACTGCTTTGAAGTTTCTTCATTCTTACAAACAGCATCTCTTTATTATCAACCATCTCTTCTTTGCTTCGTATCCAAGCCTCCTGCCATATTCTTATCCAATAATTAGCAAAGTTGGTCACACAAGCTCTAAATTAAAAAACAAAAACCCTAATTATTATGATATTATGAAGACTGAACAATGCCAGCAATACTCTCTTTTAAACACTTGTTTATTTAAATTATCCACATCATCATAAATCAATTTACTCCAACCGGATAGCTATTGGAAGTTTGTAATTACTATTATTTTGGAATTGTGAAAGCCAACTCATAAGGAAAAGGCTAAATAAATATCAAAATTATGAGTCATCTCTCAATTAAATATTATCTTCAAGAAATGGAATCCCTAAAAGTAAAAAAACTTCACAATTGAGTTCTTCCATCCACATTTTCTAACAGATTTCATCAAGAATGCACATTCTATACAATGAAAGTGATATCGTTAATGAGAAGGAAACATGATGATCAAGGGACTGATTAACCTCCGTCAAAATAATAAGAAGATTCCCAAGAATACTTGCTCTGCTGTGTCCATAATTATTTAAGAGAACTACCTCCTGCTTCTTTGACTGTAACGAATAACAGGGTAGTACTTTATTACCGTGATTATTGGCACTGAAAATGTGCAATGCCTTTGCCTATCTAGCTAGAATCTCTTGAGAATGAAAAGATAATGGATAAATCCCTTGTTTTAATCATTGAGAGGATGACTATCCAAATATCTGGAATTTCTCTGTGTTCTGAAGATGCATAATTCCACTAATGCAAGGCAGAAACTTATTAGCAGTAAATAGTATTTTTAGATCGATCAAAAATAAATATTCAAGACTTTAGTAAGTTTAGTGCTCTAACATCATATTCAGATTGATATTCAGAATTCCTTCTTCAAGTATCCAAAAAGTTGTGTCTGTTGTCTATCCACAAAAGAAAACAGAGAAAAAACAACTCATTTAAGGTCTCTTCATTCTTGCCGCATCGGCATCTCTTCATTGCTTTGTACCCATGCCAAGTACCAAATTCTTGCTTGTACATGTAACTATGGTTTGCAAAAGTTAGTCAAGCAAGCTCTAAGTTAAAGCATATATATCCCAGAATTCACTTCCATATATTAATTTGTAATGCATCCCATATCTTTTCTTTGCATGCTACAGAAACTCCTATTTTATAATACCTTACCCAAAAATTACTGCATAATTCTTTTCTCATTTTGAGAGATTGTTTCAAAGATATCAACATTTTCTTTTCCATCTTACAAAATAGTTTTTTCAAGGGTTGATCCATAGAGCTAGTTTTCAAAGTTGAGGAAACGATAACAATGCTCAATAACTTGCCTAGAGAAGTCTTCAATTTATGGAACAATTGGGAGATTCGAGGAATGGTTTTGCTTAGTCTCTTACTACAAACCATCCTCATCATATTTGGTCCTCTGCGAAAGACCATTGCCATAGTATGGATCAGGATTCTTGTATGGTCTGCATACCTCTCAGCAGACATGGTGGCAACTTTTGCACTGGGTAATCTAGCGAGAAGCCAAGGAGATTCATCAGGTGACGGTTCAAAGAAGGCCAACAACTCCATCCAATCATTATGGGCACCTTTTTTGCTCCTGCATCTTGGTGGACCAGACACAATCACTGCATACTCGATTGAAGATAACGAGTTGTGGTTAAGGCACTTACTTGGTCTAGTAGTCCAAGTCGGAGTGACTTTTTATGTCTTCTCAAGGTCTTGGGGCAATGGTATCCTCCCATTCATAGCGATCCCGATGTTCATTGTTGGCATCATAAAGTACTCGAGAGAGGACTTGGGTGCTCTGGTCTTCCTGCTCCAAGAGTTTGAGAAACTCTTCTCTCTTAGGTTTCGGACTTCTTTTCTTCGCACGACAGAACCAGAAAGTGATCAACAGAGAGAATGTCTTCGTCAAGCTTACACTTTTTTCATATATCCAAGTTTACAATGCAGGATCTTGTCCCTACCTCTATGTATCTAATGCTTGAGCCATCTCCGGTTTTCCAAAATCCCAGCAGACATTGCCTTAAAGGTGGTAGAGGTTGAGCTCGGTTTAATATATGATATGCTTTATACTAAAGCACCCTCGATATACTCCTGTTTCGAATCATTCTTCGTTGTATCGACTTTCCGCTCTATATTACTGCGTTTATTATCTTCCAAGTCAAGATTGAGAAGCATGCCTACTCATCGATCGACATTGCAATTACGTATTTATTGTTTGTGGCGTCTGCTTTTCTCGAGCTTTATGCTTTTTATGCCTTGTTTTCTCCGACCACACATTGATTTGGTTGGTTGATAAAGGAGGGAACACCTGGCTAGTACAATATATTCTTGGGTAAGGAAGTTAACTACAAGCAAGCGATGGTCGAGATCCATATCACAAGTATAGCCTGGCAACGGTTTGCACCGAAAACAAGCCATGTAAGTGTTTGGAGTTGGTTGGAATCGATGAAATGATGAGGCGGATGCATGTGAATCGGAAAGACTTGAATGACGGACTACATGAATTTATTTTCAAACATCTTCAAGAGAAAGCTAAGGAGGAAAATTTGAATTTATTGGATAAAAAATAAGAAGTAAAATAATTGGTCGAGAGGAGATGGTGTGCTAGAAAGAATGGGAGTATTACAAAATTACAAGTGGTGCACAATTGAACTAGAATTTAGTCGAGCATTCTTGTTTGGCATCTCGCAATGTAGATTTGTTATCTCGATACTACAAGTGTACAGAAAGATGCAAGTAAGGAGAAAGACGATGCAAGTAATGTCTCCGAAGCAAATGCTTATCGGACTACATGATGTATCTTATGGTGATAAGACCAAATATGCTCTCCATAGGATTCGGTGAAAAGGAATATAAACATACTTTGATAATGCTCGAGCGATAAGATTACAGCTCAAAATAGCATTAATACTGGACTATACAGATGGTAAATCATGGGTTCATGCTCACTGGGCAATTATTGGAGTCAATATCGAATGTAAGAAGCTATGGGAGGTGATAGAAGAAGTTTGGATGGAAATACTCGACTTACGCAGAGCAGCTCATTGTCCATGGAAAGAACATGCTCATCAACTGAGAAGAGGTGGAGAGTTACTCACTCATGTCTGCCTTCTTATGCTACATCTTGGTTTGAGCAAACAGTATGAATTCAAAGGACATATAGAACTCACACCGGTAAGTATACCAAAAACATTCTCAACTGCATTGATAGATAGATAGATAGATAGATACTATAGTTTTTAAGGTGTCAGAATAAAATAACAAATCAAATCATTTCAATTTACATATATATTATTTTGGAAATTCCATTTGAATGTTTTTATTTTGTTTCCTTCATTTTATTAAAAAATATATGCTTTCACTGCATATCATTTAATCTAAAATGGTTGACTGATGATTTGTATAAATAAAGTTTACATTTTTTCTATCTGACTCACCTATCCTTAACTGACATATTAACATAAATTTAGAATGAATTATTATATTAGATATTGCTTTTGACTACTTGTATTTCATGTTTCACCGCAATTTCAAAAAAAACAAAAAGGAGGATTCAAGTATACATCTTAAAGAGGTATGTATCAATTTTCTTTCATTATCTTGTTTTTACACAAAACATAACAACTCGACACAAGTTTGCTTGATAATAATGCATAAATAATTTGTCATGTTCTGAGAGAAAATTATAGAATTTTATAAAAGTAATTAGAATTTTATTATTATCATTTGTAAACCATCATGGAAAAAAGTTCTTGATAAAACATTGTTATCATTTTTATTAAATTTAAAATATTCAAATCAAATTGGGTGATAATGATTTGATGTAGGAAAATATATAAAGAACTTCTTATTGTTCTATTTGTCTCACTTAATTCAAATCATTAAATTTAAAAATAATATTCAAAAGAAAGAATTGGAAGTTTACTTTCTACCTTAGTGACCTATCTTCACTACCCCCTTGTATGTATGTTGATTGAACTAAACAATTTACCATTGTTTTATTATAAAGCCATATAGATTTTTCCTTTTTGTTGTGAAATGGCATTTACCTTTTGTTTTGAATATTGGGTGAATATTATTTTTACCCTTAAAAAATTAGCCATGTTCCACTTCCGTCTCAATACTTTAAAATCTTCCAATTTACCCTATAGTTTTTTAAAACAAAGTTTCATTTTTTTTTTCTTTTTTAAAATAACTAAAATCAACTTTTAATTTTCCTTTCATATCTCTTTTGCTTCCTCTCATATCCTCATAAATGTTATTATATGTCATAATAACATGTAAAAACATTCCCAAGAAAAAAAAAACTCAAAAACAAGTAGTCAACTTTTTAATGGTTAGGGTAATTTTAAAAACTAGACAAATAATATTGGGAAAGCTTAAACTATAGGAGTAGAGGAAGAACAATAATTAATCTATAGTGACAAGAATAAAATTTTCCAAATAATATTTTTATATATCATATTTGTCATTGAATGTTGATTTTAAGCCTCTATACAAAATAAATTATTCATCTTAGGGCAAGTTATGTGGCTAATAAATTACCATTAGAGACACCTTGCATGATTGCTTATAAATTCTATACTTGCTTTCACATACATCAAAGCTAATTCTCAATTCTCCAACTTATTGTTATTGGAGTTAGACCTTTATTGAGGATTCATGAGCTTCGTTTTCTGGTCTATTTCCATTAAAAAAAATATATCGTCGGTTAAATTATAAAAAAAACTATAATACTTTACATCCATATCATAAAATTAAGATATATAAAACTACACAAATTATGATGGATAAATGTTGATAGAATTAAAAATATATAATAAATTATTTACATCATTTTATATCTCTTTTTTTCAAAGAAAAAGACAGATTTAAGACTTTTCAATTTATCATTTTTTACACTTGACACTCGTTGCTTCAATGAAATTCAATGACCAAAGCCTTTAATACTCTCGTTGAATGTCTAACCAATAATCAATTTTTGATGCCATGTTAATGTTTTCTTGTTTTATTTTCAAAAATACATTTTCTTTACCTACACATCATTCGAACAACATGTAAATATAACAATATTGCACTTAATTTACTAGCAAACTTTAATCACTTAATATCAGGAAATTAGTCAATTTACCTTCATCTATTTTGAATTAAAAAATGAAATTGAAATTCATGAAAATCCTAATTTTAATCATCATACCATGTGCTATTATGTAATTAGACGAAGAATCACATTTTATTTCCTTATAGTAGATGGGCACTACATGCACCAAATTGTTCTTATGACATTATAGCTCAATTTATTGTCATATATGGGTCTAGTCAATATTCATGCCTTTAAGAAAATTTTGGAATAAATTATTAATATTAAATATTTGCTTTTATTAACTATTGATTACTTTAATTTCTTACAATAAATCGAATGATGTTTCACTGCAATTTTCAACAAAAATGAAAAGGAGGACATGCAATACTATCACAGGGCCATAACCAAATATTTGGAGGGTATTGAAGACTTGTCAAGTCCCGATGAGGTATGATACCAATTTTCTTTCACAATCTTTTTACTTCTATTTAATATCATATATCTATATATATATCTGTGTGTGTGTGTGTGTAGATATATATCGATATAGATATAGATGTTGTTCATTTTAGATCAAGCTATATTACTTACAAATCACCATTTAAGGCATCTTGCTTGAGTATGACAATGAAGGTTTAACTCTCCTTCACGATTGCTTCTAAAATCTATACTTGTATTAATTTATATTTCCTTTTCATCTCATATAATTCAAATTATTAAATTAAATATTAATGATTAAATTTTAAATATAACTGATATAAATATATGACTTTTCTAATTTATAAATAAGAACAAGAAGAAAGAATTGAAAGTTTAATTTCTATCTTTTTGACTTAATTTGCTTACTTTGAACATGCAAATAAAACAAGGTTAGATTTAATTTGGGTGCAAATTCTAGTCAATTAATATCATGAAATTAGTCAAATTACCTTTATTTATTGAATAAAAAATTAATTTGAAATTCATGAGACCACTAATTTCCATTTTTAAATAAGAATAATTTGCATAGATTAATGAAATATTCATTAAGTACTCATTTCAAGTTCTAGCATTGCTATTTTAAAGGAGGTGAAAGAACTTAAAAAGATTGTCATATATGATCCTCAAACTATCAACGAGTCTAGTCGACATTCATGCCTCTAAGACTAAGAAAAATTTGAAATAAATTATTTCTGTTAGATATTTGTTTTTATTAAATGATGATTACTTGATTTTTTTAACAATAAATTGAATGATGTTTCACCGTAATTTTCAACAAAACAAAAAGGAGGAGCTACGAAAGGCTAGAGACAAATATTTGCCAGTATTTACAGACTTGTCAATTTCAAGACTAAATAAGGTATGATATCAGTTTTCTTTTGTTATTTATGTATAACACAATTCAACATCATATATGCTTTGATTTACAATAATGCATGAATGATTTGTCAAGTACTTAAATCATGAGGCAATAATTATAGAATTGGTTTCCTAAAAGTAATGAAATTTTACTGTTATTGTTATTATTATTATTTGTAAGAGATAATGGGAAAAAAAATCTTGGGATAACATTATGACCTTATTAAATATAAAGTATTCAAATCAAATTGGATGATAATGATTTGATATATAAAAAGATTTATATAACTTTTTTATTATTTTATCTCTTTTTTTATTTACATCATTAAACTTAAAATACAACTGCTATAAACATGTAAGAGATTTAAAAGTGAGAGTGAGAGAAATAATTAGAAATTTAATTTCTATATTTTCAACTCCCTTGTATGCATATTAATTGAAAGTAACAATTTAGCATTTCTTTGTTGTAAAG
Source organism: Salix exigua (assembly GCA_032356905.1). Lineage (NCBI taxonomy): Eukaryota > Viridiplantae > Streptophyta > Magnoliopsida > Malpighiales > Salicaceae > Salix > Salix exigua. The sequence continues at coordinate 121,942 of CM063602.1, forward strand.
CCATAAAATGACAATTATCTTTTTTTAAATATTGGGTGAACATTATTATAATAAAAATACTAAAATATAGTAATTTGAAATTTTCTAAGGTTAACAAAAATTACCACACTCTCAAAAGAACAAAGAACAAGGTTTTTTAAAAGGTTTCCATTTTGTTTTTAAATAGCTAAAAAAACTTTTAATTTTCCTTACTTTTCTCTTTTGGTTCCTCTCAAATTCCCATATATGCTATTATATGTCATAAAAACACTAAAAACATTCCCCAAAAACTAAAATTTCAAAAAACAGTTTTAAACAGTAAACTTTTTAACAATTAGGGTAACATTGGTAATTTTAAAACCTAGAGGGATAATATTGAGAAAGTCTACAAGTATATGCATAACATTAATTAAGGTTCAAAGATACCTCAGTAGGACCCTCTTGTTAAATGGACCTATTGAAATGTGCCAATTCGCTGTCATGAAGTTAATGTAGCTAAAACAGTCTCAACTGCTCAAGCTCTTGCTCTTTGTGCTTAAGCTTTTTAACGCTTAGGGTAACATTGGTAATTATAAAAACTAGAGGGATAATATTGAGAAAGTCTAAACTATACGAATATAAGCATAACATTAATTAATCTCTACAGACAAAAATAAAATTTACCGAATTTTTATATATAAAATTGTTTCAAGATAATATTAAAATACCTTACGTGCATTTGTTTTTATCTTGTATTGTTTAAGTTCTTACACCACACATTCCTTTATTTAAAAAAGGCGTCACTTAATTTGCCTACTTCGAACATGCATATAAAACAAGATTATACTTAATTTGGTTGCAAACTTTAATCAATTAATATAAGGAAATTAGTCAAATCACCTTTATTTATAGAAATAAGAAAATAATTTGAAATTCATGAGACTCTTAATCTGCATATATTAATAAAATATTTGTTAATTACTTATGCCAAGTTCCATCATTGCTATTTTAAAGCAGGTGAAAGAAATGATAGCAGATAAAGATCGAGATCTTGAGCATGAAGAGCGAGAGCCTGAGCGAAAAAAACACGAGCTTAAACAATTTCGATCTTGTTTTACCGCATCAACTTCACATCAAAGAATTGATTCATTCCCAAAAAGTTTGGTGTCACAAACTAATAATCAAGGGATTGGTCAACCATCGTCAAAGATTAATGAAATCAGTCTAAGCATAGACTAAAAGTATCAGCTTTCTTCGTGTGATATGTTCATAATTATATAAATGAATTATCTTAAATAAATAATTTCATGCAATTCTTCCTCATCCCAAAAGCATGAGGAAAACATTTGTACTGGTACTACAAAAGAACACTCAGCGGTAGATGGTGGGCCTGTGCTCGCCAAGCAATTAGAGTCAATTTTGGAAAGTAAGAAGCGATGAGAGATTATAGAAGAAGTTTGGATGGAAATGTTATGCATTGAGAAGAGGTGGAGAGTTACTCACTCATGTCTCCTTTCTTATGCTCCATCTTGGTTTGAGCGAACAACATGAATACAAGCTATATGACCACCATCACTTTGTAAGTATACCAACAAAGAATAAGTGGTGCACAACTGAAGTAGAATTCAGTCTATAAGTATACCAACAAAGAATAAGTGGTGCACAACTGAAGTAGAATTCAGTCGAGCATTCTTCTTTGGCATCTAGCAACAGAGATTTGTTCCGTAATGAGGAAGATGCAAGTGTTGAAGATATATTAGCATATTACCCATACATTGTACATACTACTCACAGCACATTCCCCAATCTGTATTTTATTAATATTAGCCCATACTCTGTATTTATTTAATACCAAACGGTAACAATACCGTTAAACACTTTCATGTATAAATCATGCACTGTAACAATCAATTGATTATAATGTTAACAACTTAATTACTGGATTATTCAGGCAATACACACTACATTTCCTCATGGTATCAGAGTTGTGATTCAGCTCCTTAAGTTCTTTTTCTTCTCTTTTCTTTTCTCTCCGATATCATTAATGATCATGGACTCGTCGACCTAATTCTGGGCATAATTCTCAAAAATTTCCTTCTCAATCAAGCATCGACAGTGATGCACTTCCATCACAAAAAATAACCACAGTGTTGCTCAATGAATTCAATTACTTAACTTGATCAAGAGCAGTGACCATTGCTCTTGGAGGAAGATCTCGGTTAGGATTTATTACTGGGAAAGACAAGGCTCCTGATTGCAGCTCCCCAGACTTTGATCTATGGTTGGCCAAAGATCAAATGGTCATGTCCTGGATTTTAAACTCCATGGAAAGCCATATTGCTCGAGATATTCAGCTACTACCGATCTTCTCCGGAATTGTGGGAGGCAAGTGAGGGAAATGTATGGGACTTAGAATAACTCGACTCGTGTATTTCAACTTCAACAGAACTTGCAGGTCTTCACCGAAGTGGGCGACCTTTCGTAAATTTACTCGAGAAAATTCAAAGGATCGTGGAATGAATTGGACATCTACTGGACCACCCTCAACAGACCCAATTACTCTTCAATCACGCAAGGAAGAGGATGAAATTTTTCAATTGTTGGCTAGCCTAGGATCGCACTACGAAGATTTTAGGAGTCATATTTTGATGAATGAAACACTTCCCTCATTAAAGAGTGTATGTGCTGCCATTCAAAGAGAAGAAATCAGGAGGAAAGTGATGACCCGAGAAAACCCATCAACCATGGCAAAAAATCGAGCCTAAAATGTACTCGTTCAGGAGGAAAGTGATGAGCATTTTAGGTTGCCCAAAAAATGGCAGAACAGGGCACACCAAAATTCGCAGAAAAATCCCTCAAAGGTACTCGTTCTAACCTAAAATGCACCTATTGTAACTCTATGGATCATTCAATCGATCGATGTTGGGTTCTTCACCCAGAATTAAAACCTAAGTACTTGAGAAATCGACAGCAATTTCCCAAGGAAAACTCGAAGAAATACCTGCGATCTAGGGCTAATATTGCTGGCCATGAACCGAGCCTCTCTAGCCCCATGAATCTACTGAGTGAGTTTTCTCCAAGAAAAACAGAGTCTTGGTGGCAGAAACGGGGAAGAATGGAGCTCGGTCGAGAACGCTGCGAGCAATGCCTTTTTAGGCAATTCGGTCGACCGAGAGTCAGCTGGGTCAATACATCATCATGCCGAAAAATTCCATGGTATGTACATTGCTCTTATGACTGCCTTTGAATTAAGTAAATTATATAATATTTGGGTTGTGGATTCGGGTGCAAGTGATCACATGACAAATAGACTAAATAAAATTCATGATTTTATCCCATTTTCGATACCATCTTCTGTTGCTATCGCAAATGGTTCTACTGCAGCAGTAAAGGTAAGGGAAAAATTAAAATTGTATCGAGAATTATTAATTCTGATATATTATATGTTCCGTCATTTCCATTTCAGTTATTATCTATTCACCGATTAACCACTTCCCTTAATTGTGATGTCATATTTACTCCGTTTAAGGTGTTTTTTCAGGACCATTACACCAAACAGAAGATTGGTGAAGGATTTTATTTGAATGGTCTCTATTTTTTCTGTGATTCCGAAGTTCCGAAAGGACTCCAAGCATTTTATTCTTCGAACTATGATCATCAATTGTGGCACTATCGTCTGGCTCATGCTTCCGACTACGTCATCTCAAAAATAAAACCTGATCTATCCAAACGAAATTATGATTGTGATGCATGTCATTTTTCCAAGTCAAGCAGACTTCCGTTTAAAGTGTCCATGTCCAAAGTGTCTCAAGTTTTTGAACTGATTCATTCAGATGTATGGGGACCCTTCTCAATGTCAATTGATGGTTTTAAATATTTTGTCACATTTATTGATGATTTTTCACGAGTCACCTGGATATATTTGCTCAAGGCAAAAAATGAGGTTTTTAATTGCTTTAAAGATTTTCACAAATTAGTTTCTACTCAATTTTCATCTCAAATTAAAATATTCTGATCTGACAATGGATCTGAATTTACGTCTCATGATATGGAAAATTATTTAATTTCAAATGGAATAATACATCAAACTAGTTGTGTTAATACTCCTCAGCAAAATGGAGTTGCTGAACGCAAAAATCGTGATCTATTAGAAAAAACTAGAGCTATAATGCTTCACATGAATGTTCCAAAAAAATTTTGGTCCTATGGAATCCTTACTGCCACTTATATTATTAATCGCTTACCCAGTCAAGTACTGGATTTTCAGTGTCCTCTTGAAATTTTGCAGGGTAAAACTCCAGATATTTCGCATTTGAAGATATTTGGGTGTCAATGTTTTGTTCACCTCCATCCCCATCAACGTGACAAACTTGACCCTCGTGCTTCCAAATGTATTTTTTTAGGGTATTCTCAAACCAAAAAAGGATACAAATGTTATGATTTTGTGCGTCAAAAGCTTTATGTCAGCAGGGATGTTCGATTTATCGAAACCAGCCCTTATTTCACCACTTCTACTCAGGGGGAGTTCTTGGAGGATTTAATTCCTCTTCCTCGAGCAGACATTGGCACCCTAGACGAGGATACGCAAAATTCTTCAAATGAAATTATTCCGGGTGACGAGTCTTCATCCGCAATCATACCAACTGCTTCTGTATCCCCAAACTTATCAGAAGAGGTGCCAGCTCCAAGACGCAATCCTTCACGACCACGCCAGTGCCCCTCCAGATTTCAAGACTATGTGGCGTATACTGTGAGATACCCTATCTCAAATTATTTGGATTACTCTCAACTCTCACCCTCGCACTCTGCTTTTTTGACATCTATATCCAATGATCATGAACCTAGAAATTTTGTTGAAGCTCAATCTCAACGGGTTTGGAGAAAAGCCTTGGAGGAGGAATTGACCGCCTTAGATGTTAACAATACTTGGAGTCTAGTTCCTCTTCCAAAGGGTAAACATGCCGTTGGTAGCCGATGGATTTACAAAACCAAGTTTAACTCAGATGGGTCTGTTAATCTACACAAAGCTCGCCTGGTGGCTCAAGGATATACTCAAGAATTCAGTGTTGATTACAAGGAGACCTTTGCCCCAGTTGCAAAAATGACCACTGTAAGAGTTCTTTTATCTGTTTCTATCAATAATGGATGGTATTTGTCTCAAATGGACGTAAAAAATGCCTTTTTTACATGGAGATCTGGAAGAATAAGTGTTTATGAAGCTTCCTCCTGGCCATCCATTAAGTGACACTCCTAACCTGGTATGTAAACTTCATAAATCTATCTATGGATTGAAGCAGAGTCCCCGGGCATGGCATGCGAAGCTTAGTGGTGCTCTTGCCACCTTAGGCTTTAGCAAAAGCTCTGTTGATTCCTCTCTTTACATCCGGTTCCAAAATGTTGATAAATTGATGGTTTTAATTTATGTCGATGATTTAATTATATACGGAAATAACATTGAATCTATTGCAAAATTGAAGAAAACTCTTCAACAATTATTTCCTATTAAAAATCTTGGTGCATTAAAATACTTTCTCGGGATTGAAATGGCGTCATCCAAGAAAGGATTTTTTCTGAATCAACGAAAATACACTCTTGATATTCTTCAAGATGCAGGTATGCTTTCAACTAAACCTTCTCCTACACCTGTTGATAGCAAACTAAAATTATCTTGTGCAGGAACGGCTCTTTCATCCCCTAAATACTATCAACAACTTGTAGGGAAGCTTATTTATCTGACGATAACACGCCCAGATATTACCTATGCAGTCAGTCTGGTCAGCCAATTCATGCATGCTCCAACTATTCAACATTTGAGCATGGTCAAGCGAATTTTGAGGTACTTGAAAGGCACTATTGGTCGCGGAATTGTCATGACCAAAAACAACCATACCAACCTCATGGGATATACCGACTCTGATTGGGCTGGAAATCAACTTGATCGGCGCTCGACTACTGGATATTGTATCTTTGTTGGAGGTAATCTCGTGTCCTAGAAGAGCAAAAAACAACATGTAGTGGCGCGATCCAGTGCCGAAGCGGAATATCGTGCTATGGCTGCAGCAGCGTGTGAACTTGTGTGGCTTCGGAGTCTTCTTACAGATATGGGATGTGTATCATCCTCTCCAATGAGTCTGTTTCGTGACAATCAAGCTGCCATGCATATTGCCAAGAACCCTGTGTTTCATGAAAGAACCAAACACATCGAAGTTGATTGCCATTTTATTCGTCAGCAAGTTCAGTCCAACAATATTGCTACTCATTACGTGCGAACCGGTGACCAACTTGCCGATGTGTTTGTTGGTCATATGTGCATCAATTGTCCTGTGGCGGAGGCCGGGTGAGCCAAGTCACAATCGAATGTCGTGGGCGCTTGCATGCTGAATGCGGTATAAGGCTAGGGTATGCGCCTCTTCTATCACCAATTGATTTTAGAAGAGTTGGTAGCGTCTAAGGTCCTACAATTGGTATCGAGCCAAGGTCACGAGTTCGATTCAGCAGGAGCAATTGCTGAGGGGAGATTGTTGGCCATGTGTGCATCAATTGTCCGTGGCGAGGCCGGGTGGGCCAAGTCACAGTCGAATGTCGTGGGTGCTTGCATGCTAAATGCGGTATAAGGCTAGGGTATGCGCCTCTTCTATCACCAATTAATTTTAGAAGAGTTGGTAGCGCCTGAGATCCTACGGTGTTTACGAAAGCCGTGTCTTCTTCCCAGTTTAATCGGCTTCTCTGCAAGCTTGGATCCATCAACCCCCTTGATCCAGCTTGAGGGGGAGTGTTGAAGATATATTAGCATATTACCCATACATTGCCCATACTACTCACAGCACATTCCCCAATCTGTATTTTATTAATACTAGCCCATACTCTGTATTTATTTAATACCAAACGGTAACAATACCGTTAAACACTTTCATGTATAAATCATGCACTGTAACAATCAATTGATTCATGATTAACAACTCAATTACAGAATTCTCATGTAATACACATTACATTTCTACAGCAAGTAATGCCTCCAGAAGCAAATGCTTATCTGAGTACATGATAAGACCAACTATGCTCTCCAAAGGATTCGTCGACGAGGGATTTCTACCTACTTTTAGTGACAAGAATTATGAGCATATAACTGAGTCCTACAAAACAACACTTGGTTATGATGATGTAGTGTTTCAAAGGGAATGGAAAACATACAAGAAGTCAGTGGTACTTGGTGGGAGCGCGCTCGCTAAGCAATTATTGGAGTCAAGATTGGAAAGCAAGAAGCGATGAGAGATGATAAAAGAAGTTTGGATGGAAATGTTTTCGGACTCAGTAGCTCCGTGTCCATGGAAAGAACATGCCCATCAACTGAGAAGAGGTGGAGAGTTACTCACTTATGTCTTTTTCTTATGCTACATCTTGGTTTGAGCAAACAATGTGAATTCAAGCTATCTGACGACATTGTGTTTCAAGCATATAAATATTTGTTTCAAGCTATCACCTGTATTTATTGAAATAAGAAATTAATTTGAAATTCATGAGACAACTAACTTCTATTTTTAAATAAGAATAATTTTCATAGATTGATCAAATATTCATTAAATACTTATTCTGATTTCTAGCAATGCTATTTTTAAGGGGTTGAAAGAACTTAAAGAGATTGTCATATATGATCCCTGAACTGTTAACGAGTCTAATCAATATTCATGCCTTTGTGGCTAAGAAAAATTTAGAATTAATATTAGATATTTTTTTTTTATTAAATGATGATTACTTGGTCTCTTTTAACAACAAATTGAATAATGTTTCCCCACAATTTTCAACAAAAACAAAAAGGAGGAGCTACGATAGAGACAAATATTTGGTAGTATTTACAGACTTGTCAATTTCAAGACTAAATAAGGTATGATATCAATTTTATATTATTATCTACGTATTTCTGTATAACACAACTCAACATCATGCTTTGATTTACAATAATGCATGAATGAATTATCAAGTATTTAAATCACGAGGGAAGAATTATAAAAACATTCTAGAATTCATAAATTCTTATTGTCATTATTATTTGTAAAAGATAATGGAAAAAATTTCTTAGGAAAACATTATCATCTTATTAAATTCAAAGTATTTATATCAAATTGGATGATAATGATTTGATATATAAAAAGATATATATATATATATATATATATATATATATAACTTTTATTATTTTATATATATATATATAATTATTATTTTATTTTTCTCATTTAATTTAAATCAATAAACTTAAAGAAGTATGATTGCTAAAAACATGTGACTGGTCAAATTTAAAAATGAGAGTGAGAGACAAAATTAGAATTTTAATTTCTATATTATAAACTAATCTTCACTCCCTTGTATGCAATGCATATTAATCGAAACTAACAATTTAGCATTGATTTGTTATACAACCATAAAATAGCATTTTTTTTATTATTGGATGAATATTATTATCAAAAGAATAATGTTCCACATTCATCTTAGTACTTCAAAATATTCCATTTTTGATAGTTTTAAAAAGGTTTCCACTTTTTTTTTTTTTTAAATAGCTAACAAAACTTTCAGTTTTCCTTACATTTCTCTTTTGCTTCCTCTCAAATTCCCATATATGTTATTATATGTCATAAAAACACTTAAAAAAATTCCTAAAAAAATGTCAAAAACCAATTTTAACAAGTAAGCTTTTTCATGATTAGGATGACATTGGTAATTTGAAAAACTAGGGGATAATATTGAAAATGTTCAAACTATAAAGTATAAGCATAACATTAATTAATATATAGAGACAAAAATAAAGTTCACCAAATTTTTATATATAAAATTGTTTCAAGATAATTGTCGCACCCCGTGAGAGCGTGGCTTCGCGGCGACCCTCCTCGTGAGAGAGGGAAATCATGTCGGGGTTTTATCTTTATTTTTGTAGAAAAGGGAGTCGTCACTTAGTATTATGGTTACTAGAAAATTTAAAACTGGTCTTTCAAAGATTCTAAGGCAAGGGACTGATTGCGTAAAGGGAAGGTTTTAGCACCCCTAATACGCCCCACCTAAGGTAAGTTGCTTGATGTTCTGGTTTGCTTATGATTTGTTATGATTTTGATCTTTTAAAGAATATATTGCTTAAATGATGATGGTGCATAATTCCAGTAAAATGTTTTGGATATTTACCACCTTAAGGTTTTTTTATCCAAATATTTACTGTAAATAACGGTGAATTATCCCCGCTAATATTTTGGATATTACCCATTTTAGGATTTATTTATCCAAATATTAAGCATTGAATAATAGCGAATTATCCCTGCCAATATTTTGGATATTAACCCTTTTAGTATTTATTTATCCAAATATGAACAGTGAATAATAGCGAATCATCCCCGCCAATATTTTGGATATTAACCCCTTTAAGATTTATTTATCCAAATATCAACAGTGAATAATGACGAATTATCCCAGCTAATATTTTGGATATTAACCCTTTTAGGATTTATTTATCCAAACATCAGCAGTGAATAATAGTGAATTATCCCCGACAATATTTTTGGATATCAACTCCTTTAGGATTTATTTATCAAAATATCAACAGTGAATAATACAAATCCCTAAAAATAAGATTTTGAATATTTTTGAAATATTGGCCAATACCCTTTGGATTTTACAAACATGTTGTAGAATCCAAAATGTGGAAAGATTATTTTTTGTTTACGAAATAAAATGCTAAAACCATTTTTTCTTCAAACTCCGAGATAATATATTTTTTTCAAGAAAGACAGTTTTTAAAATATGTTAGTGCATTGGCCGTATTCATAAAACAACACATTTTTTTGTTTTTTTTTCTTTTGAAAAAAAAATTATTTTTATGCAAATTTTCTATTTTTTTCTTTTTTATATTTAGTGGGCTTGCTTCCCCACCTTGATGGGCCAGGCTGCCAGCCCACCTGCTGGTTGGCTGCCCCACTCCTTGGATTGGGCTTCCGGCCCATTCACTAAATTGGGCTGGCTCTCAGCCCAACGTATCTCCTGCTGGGCTTTAGGCTCATTTATTATCGAGCCCAAACTCTTGGCCCACTATTCTCAGGCTTGGACTGGCTCTCCAGTCCAGCCCACCTCCCGGTATTTTGAGACGGACACAAAGCCCGTCCCGCTTCACCCAGGTCTGGCATGCGTGAACAGGGGGACGTGCATTACGTCCCGCTGCAAGCATGTGAGATGAAGACAATGATGAATAGTGATATTTCAAGTATGACAAAAGGAGAAACTGGTAGTACCTTTGAGTAGAGGAGGTCGAGGTGATGATGTTTGTGGTGGCGGCATCAAAGACGAAGGCATGTGGTGGCCGGAGTAGACGTCGGAAGTTGACGTGGCTACATCGCAGCCCCTGCTGCTGCTTTTGTTACCGTCGCCTGGGATCGAGGTTTGGTCGCCGATAATGAGGGATAGCTTCTGGTGATGGCAAGGTGGCTCTAGGTGGTCGGATACGGTGGCTTGAGGAGGAGAGAGAGAGACACTGGAGTGCCTGGTTTTAATGAGAGAGAGTCAACTAAAACGAGAGAGAAAGGAGAGGAAAGGAATTGACGACGTCGAGGCTGGTGAAGAAGATTGCTTTTGTTTTTTACATGAATTTCCCCCCTGATCCTCTACTCTTTTTTCTCCTCATATTCGATCGTCCTCTGTTCTTCATTTTTTACGTGAAATTAGCTCTGTCACGTTGGTATAGCCCCTCTATTTTTTACTCTATCTCCCCTCACTGTAACCGTGAATTTTCCTTCTCCCTACTCTCAGCCTTTTTCAATATTTTATCTTCTCGATCCTCACTTTCTCTATTATTTTTCTCTTCTCTTCTGCCCCCCCTTGGTCTGTCTTCTCCTCTGCATATTTATAGTAGAGGAAGCAGCCCTTTGGCTGCCCATGGCGTGCAGCGAAGGGCTGCTGCCTCTGCATATTCAGCATCGTGCATTGTTCAAGGTGGCGTGCCTACATTGCATGTGATTGAGTAGTGCACGATTGCAAGTTGGGAGAAGGTAAAAATGCAATTTGGTCCCTCATTTTGTAATAGCTCTAATTTCACTCCCAATTGAATTTAAACTTATTATTTTATGCAATTATACCCTCGTCAGAATTTCTAATATTAGCCTCGACTTTACATGTCTTTTTTATTTTGGTTCTTCATTTTTAATTTACGAGATTTAACCCTCAATCGACCATTAAACTTTCAATTTGTTCAATTTAGCCCTCGATTTCGCATAAATGGCTTGAAAAATTTCAAATTAGTCTCCGAAAATTCCAATCTTATCAATTGAACCAGAATTAAATTCAAGAACTTGATTTCTCATTGACTAAGCCCTTAATAAAATTAATTTGACCAATTTAAAGTATAATTAAGTCATTGATCTTAACTAAATCCTTCAATTGGATCATAAATTATTTTCATAATTACACTTTTAGATTGGCCAACGATTAAATTGAATTGGCCCATAAAAATATAATTATATATTGCGACTTAATTTCTACATAGATTTATGCGATAATAAATTATGTTAGCCTTGAATTTGCATTTTCCTTCATTTCTGGGCACAAAAGAGGTACGATCAAGATCTCGAAAACGTCAAAAAATTATGTCTTGATTTTTCTACCTACATCAACCCCTTTAATTTATTTTTTCTTATTTTTGGGTAGATTTGGGGAATAACCCAAATTGAGTTATGACAATAATATTGAAATACCTTACGTACATTTGTTTTTATCTTGTATTGTGTAAGTTCTTACACCACACATTCTTTTATTTAAAAAAGGTTTCATTTAATTTGCCTACTTCGAACATGCATACAAAACAAGATTATACTTAATTTGGTTGCAAACTTTAATCAATTATTACAAGGAAATTAGTCACCTTTATTTATTGAAATAAGAAATTAATTTGAAATTCATGAGACTCTTAATTTGTGTATAGTAATAAAATATTCGTTAATTACTCATGCAAAGTTCTATCTTTGCTATTTTGAAGGAGGTGAACAACTTAAATAGATTGTAGCAGATAAAGGTCGAGAGCTTGAGCATAAAAAGCGAGATCTTGAACAAAAAGAGCTAGAGCTTGAGCAATTTTGATCTTGTTTTATTGCATTAACTTCACATCAAAAAATTAATTCACTCCCAACAATTTGGTCAACCCACCATCACAGAATAATGAAATCAGTTTAGTCAATGACTAAAACTACTAGCTTTCTTCGTGTGATGTGTTCATAATTATTTTTCGTGGATTATCTTATAGAAATAAGTTCATGCAATTCTTCCTCATCCCAAAAGCATGAGGAAAACATTTGTGTTGTTATTTAATTTTGCGTTCATCTACGGAAGAATAAATACATTAATTTATTAATGTCCTCCTCTGATACTTCACATGTCAATCCATTTATTCAACTGGACAAGGTAAGCTGCCTTGTTTCTGATCTGCTAAACATCTGGTTGGTGATTACTGAATTGCTAGTACATTTTCTCTGTTTTGAGGTTGCAGTATTGATTATACAACAATCCAAGGGAGCCACTCATTAGCGGGAAATTTAGTCTCAGCAATATGATTTATATAACTGCATTGATGTTCACTGTTTTTTCTCTAAAACAGAAAGCGAACTCTGAGTATGAAGAAAAGAAAATGCAATTAATTTAAAGCTCCTTGCAATCTGCATTCTTTTCTTTGTTCTGTGCCCAACCCCAATGCTCCTTTAAGTGTTCAAGAAAAGGAAGCAAACTCTGTTCATCGAGAAAATAAAACTAAAACTAATTTTAATCTTTATTCCGTGCAAGCTGCATGTCTCCTTAATATTTAGCATCTCTTGCTTGCTCTGTATCAAAGCAACCTAATTTTAAGACTTTTACTCTCATATGTTAATTGTAATAATGGTTAATTTGCAAGATCATATACGAGAGTTGCTCCGACATGATCTAGTTAGCTTGATGGTAAGACAAATCCAAGCACACAAGCTTGTCATCTTAGATCCACATGCCTAACGCTTTTTTATTTCTTTTTAAAATGGGTGAACAACAAATCGTTTGACATCTAGCCACCAAAGTAGTAGTTGGAAAATTAGCGAGGGCTGTTTTTTATCCTAATATTAATCCAAGTTCAACCTCTACCACATTGAAGGTCCCGTCTGCTGAATTTTCAGAAATCAGCAACTGGCTATTTATTAGGAATGTGCGAGGGTAAGGTCCTGCATCATAAACATGGATATATATATATATATAGTATGATTATCCTTTGATTTTTCCACGCTTTGCGCCCGCCATCCTCGAGATTGGAGAGACAATGACACACGGTGAAACGAGGATTGTTTTATAGTCTTAAAATTATGACTATAATTATTAGAAGTTATCACCTACTATTAAAGTTATTAGGAACTTATTGGTCTATGAGAGTTTTGGGTAAGGGAACTTGTTGTACAAGGTGAAAACGTGTCACCCTTAGTACACCCTAACTAAAGCAAATTGTATTGTTGTATGATTTTTCGTTGTCTTTTCAAAAGTTTGACATAGATCTCTCTTCATGAGAGAATCTCTACCTCGTTAAGAGTTAGAAAGACTAACCAAAAGAATTTTACACTGCATTTAAACAAAATATTTTTTAAAATACCTGCGCATGTACTTTACGATGTAATTTTACATCGCGATAGCTAAAACAAAAATATTTTTTTTATATTTTGGCTAAATTCCAAAGGATAATCATAAATTGGTTACGATATCCAATTATTGTTCAAAATATGTGAAAGATGTAACATATAATGTTTTATGAAAAATATGCTTAAAAAATCATGGGATTCAGTCGTATGCATGAAAACAACACGTTTTTTGTTTCTTTTTTTAAATGCATTTTTTTTTAAATCAAGAGTTGGGCCAAAGGCCCAACTTTGCTGGAGTAGGCTAGTCCCAGCCTAACCAACTGGGTTGGGCCGAGCAGCCCAGCCCAAACAAAAAGAAAGAAAACAAAAAGGAGGTAGGGGTAGAGTGAATTAATATTCCCTATGCGTACTGTTCACGTGAACAGTAATATGCGAACCACGCGAGAGGATTACCTGCCACTTGTGGCTGGTAAGAGCTCCGAAAGGTGTTGGTCTGTTGCTTGATGCTACAACGTCCTTGTTGTTGATGCTCGTTGCTGCCCTCCCGGAGCTGGAGAAGAAGGTTGGGTGGTGGCTAACTGCTTCTGGAGGGAGACCAGGTGGTGGTCAACGAGAGTTGGCTGTTGTCGGAGAAGAGGATGGTGGTTGCTTCACGTCTATTTTTAGAGAGAGAGGTAACGACTGGAGAGGAGAGAGAGGGGAGTTCAGTGGAGAGGAGAGAGAGGATGCTGTCGGAGTCCCTCTGCCGGCGTCAAGGAAGAACAAGAGTGGAGTTCGAGGTGGTTTGCTAATTTTCAATGTTGTTTTTTCGAGATGCTATTGCCCTCTGTTTTTCCAGCCTTTCCTGTTTGTTCACCTGTCCGTTGATCAGTATTTACTCCTCCAGTTTCTTCCCCCCATCTACATATTATTTTCCCAGTTTGATGTTATTTCCTTGTTAATTTTCAGTTCTGTAATGATTTCTATTTCCGAAATCCATCCCAAATATATCAATAGATCATTTGATCCCACAAGACAATTATATTGATGATGAATCCTTGCAAATATAGAACAATGGAAAATTTAGAACTTACCTTCCATTTTGTTCTTGAATTGTTGCATCCGATTCTCTCCTTTCTTCTTGTTTTCTGCAGACTTTTCTTTTGTTGATTTTCTCCTCTAGACCTTAAACTTTGCTTGATCTCAATTGATGGAGTAAGATCACTTTTATGGTTTTTCTATCTATTCTCTTTTCTTTCTTCTTTCTCGGCAAAAAGAAGAGCAACCCACCACTCCCCCTTCTTCCTTTCTTTCTTATCCCCACCGAATGGGTGGGAAATAAAAAAAATCCATAATGGAAGAGCCACCTTCTTTTTGTTCCAGCAGCCAACACTTAATAGGTGCTCATTCCACCGAATGGGTGCTCATTTAATAAAGAGAAAGGTTGTGTCTTTTATTTTATACACTTACATATACTTAAAACCATCAATATATGTATGTATATAACCGGATGAGAATATATGTTCTTTTATGGTTAGAGGAGAGGGTTTCAACGTACCCATTCTAATACTCGTTTATTGAGACCGATCCATCACGGTTTCACTTTAACATATTAGAATCCATAGACTTTACAAAGAACTTGAACTTTAATGATCGGACCGTTAATACATCGGTCACTCTACAGGAAATATTCTTACATTCCTCAGCCTTTTTTTTCATTTTCAGCTCCCTAGTATTTTTGTTGTTTTTTTCTCCTCCGTGGCAGTCCCTCACTGTCAAAATTTTACTCTCCTTTCCCCCAGTTTTTCACCCAACTGCCTCCCCCCATTTTCGGTTCAATCCCCCACCTTTTTATAGGCTCATTTAATCAACTTGCAATATGGGGGAGGCGTTCACGAATGGGGTGTTGTGCAAGGCATGATTGAGTTATGGTGAGAGTGGTGGCAGGCTTGGCCAAGCATGGTCTGTAGCAGTTTTCTCCTCTCTTTTGAAAATTTTAAATAAATAGATTGTAATAAAAAGGAGTTTTTTATTGGAAAAACCTAGAAAAATGATATTTTTATCTTTAATTTTGGTTTTCAATTTCATCCAAAAAATTTGGTCAGCTGAAATTTTGAGAGAATAGACTTTTTCAAGCTCTTGGAGCATGAAGACCTGAGCACCCATTTTTTCACATCCGATGAAAGGAACATGGAGTGATGAGTGGTTCACAAATGACTCAAATAATTAAACAGATATTTGAATTTTTCAAATAATTATTTTGCAAAAACAGTTATAATTTTTTTTATCTAATAATTAAATCAGAATGGAATTTCTAAAATTTTATTTGATTTTTGTTTCACTAAAGAGGTTGGTTTTGGATCCTATTTAAATGATTTTGTGTCATTTTTTATTAGAGATTTTTTATTTTGATTATTGTATTCAGAACTTTTCTTTTCAAAGTTTTCTATAGAACGAAAAAAAAAAAAAGAGCTTGAGAAACCTCTATTTTATCCTTTGCAATATGTCGTGTCAAGTTGGAATTATGCCTTCTAGTTTAAGAAAGCATAAATTTAGTTTAATGAAGTACTGTTCATGGGATCAACATTCTCTAATATTTGTTCATTTATAAAATAATTTTGTCCCGGTGTTCATTCAAAGGTAATTGTTCATTTTAATTACCTTGAGCAGGCAGGGTGCCATGGAAGTCAACTCCGGCCAAGTATAAACCCTTAGGAGTAGACAAGGGTCCAATGTTGCTAAGAAAGGTTAGTGGAAGAGAAGAATAATCGAGGAACATTTCTTCAAGGCTAGTGGAATTGTAAAACCCAGTGTGGAACAGATAAGATAAATCCATTAATGAATGTGATATATAACTATCATGTTTCAGGCACCAAAACTCTCTTCCTCCAGACAACAACTGCGTCGGTCGTGGACGGCCATAATTGCCTCATTCTCAAAAAGAAAAAGAAAAACAAATGAATGATGATGATTTTAATAGAAAAAAAGATTGATGGGTTGTGGTATAAAAAAAATGCAATTCTAAAAATTATCTCACATTAAAAAAAAAATTAAAAAATAAGAATTAAATTTGGCAAAACAAAAAACTGAATATGGATGAAATCAAAACAAAAATATAATTTAATGAATTATTTAAAAAAATCAAAAGAACATGAACTAAATAAAAATGAAGGGCTAATTTGAAAAATCAGGGTTATAGAGCAAACACCAAAGAAAAAGTGAAAATAAAAAAATATCATCGACACCACTTTTCAAAAACAACAAAGTGGCTAATAAGAAGAATTTGGCTTGATTTTCGGAAATTGTTTTTCGGAAAATTTGGGTGGAAAACACTTTCTGAAATTGTGAAAAATTTAGAAATATCATTATTTGCTGATTATATCAGATTTGATCCTCAAACTTTTAATTGCTATATATAATTTGTTTTGAATATTTATTTTTCAATTCCATCTCCTAAAATTTAATTTTTATTTTGGTCCTTATTTTTATAATTGCTATTTGCTTTTTTCTTATCATTTTTTTATTGAAAATTTTTATCTATCAAATTTGGTACTCATTTTTTTTTATTGTTACTTATTTTATTTGAAATAATTTATGAAATGTTAACAATTATTATTTTAATTTATCCACCTTTCATTTTTTTTTTTAGATTTGATATCTATTATTTTGATTATTATTTATTTTAATTGAGATAATTTATGAAATTGTATTTTTTTCAATTTCATTCTCATTCAACTTTTTAATTTGTAAGATGTGTTCCTTATTATTTTAATAAACTTGAAAAACAAATTTATTAATAAATAATTTTTCAGTTCATTTTTCATAACACAAACAAACACTGAAAAATATTTTCTAGTTTATTTTTCATAACACTGCCAAATATCAAAATTCACATTTCAGGAATTTAATTTACCCGAATTCACTTTCCAAAAAAACACTTTCCAACAACACAATCCACATTGACTTTAAATATAATAATGGTGCATTCGTCTTCGATCATGTTTCCCTACAGTTGCTTGCTGGCTGCATCACTTGCTTTCATGGACAGGAATTAAAGGAAGATAGATCCCCCCCCGTAGATGTCAGGGATCTGGCTCTGATCATTTTCTTCAAGGAGAGTTGATTTCAGCTTACTGTTATCCACAAATACTATCTGTGAAGAGATGCAGGATTACAATACATTAGCAATCCACAGACAAATAGATTATTCAACTGATCAATTTTTGGTAATAGGAATACAAGATGAATGCACATACTTTATGTTTTTGTCTATAAAAGGATAAACAATCTTCCACACTGCCATAAAATGTAGGGAGCATGCACAATTCACCTTTGCACGCCTTTCTGGGTAATATTCCTGCATTCGAGAAGTTTCAGGCAGGCTATATATTCAAATACCATTACAATCAGCTATAGAAAAATGGAGCGTTGTCGAGCTCAATACCTGTAAAATGGATAAACCTCCAAGGTATCCATGGATATCTCTGTTTTACATATCCAATATTCGTCAATGTCGAATATCAGAATATGTTACAGCTAAGGTGCTGCACTGATTTGCAGTTTTCAATATTTTTCGAAGACAGAGATGGCTGTAGGCGAGGAATTACCTTGTCTGATGATTAAAGGCTTGGATGGTAACTGTACATACGCTTGAATTCTTCTAGACCTCCTTTGCTTTGAAAATGCCTAGCTCCAAGGATAACTGTTATAGGGCGTCCTTTTTTATCTGATCCTTGCAGAAACATCTTGTTCTGTGCAACTTCATTTGGCGTCTCCAACAGAGAAATTGAACCGTTTGGAACAAATTCCCTTCTGCATTTCAGGTACCTGAGGAGCATGGAAGAACCCTTTCCTATATCTAAACCACGAGCACGCAGAAATCGTCAGGTCATCTACTTCCTGTACCTCGATTTTCAACAAGAAATTCCAAGATCATTGTCAATTGAATCAAGAAATCCACTCTGAGAAAAATCCAACATATTATATATATATATATATATATATATATATATATATATATATATATATATATATATACTACGTTCCCGCCAGCTGTCACGGATTATGACAATAACACGGAGTTCGATTGTTGCTTTTGTTAGTTCCACTCTGGAGAAATTTGGAATATCATGGCTGATTTATAATCTAACAGAGCTGGAAGTGTGCAGGTGTCTTGATTCAGTAATATTTATATGGTTTAAGTAAAATGACCGTCCTCGATCAATTTTTCTACAAAGAATGTTGGTTTGAGATCAATGATCTTTGATCACTAACGTCTGAACTATCATCAGCCATCAGCTGTAAATGGTCAAGTCCAGATTAACTGAAAAACATGTTTAGAAAGAGGTTAAAGGGACTCAAGTTTCCAGTTAACAATCTTGTTCTGGAACCGATGGCACTCTAGTGTATCCACTATCTATCACTATGCAGTCATCTAGTAGCTGCAAAATTGTTGATACAGGAGCATCCCAAGAACAGAAGTCAAAGAGCCAATTAATTTAGTTTTTATCTTTTCTTAAAACTTGTGTGTTGGAAGTTTAAACACAATTTTCTAGAATATAAATTCAGATCATACACAATTTTCATAATTCCTCTTCATGTATGTATGTATGTGAAGGGACATTTATATCTAGAGTATTTAATATGTTCATGTATTTAGAGGTACAATGTACCATGAGATACATTGGATGGGTATGTGGGTCATTCATGTCTAGTCTAGGAAGTCTAAATTGATGTCCTATAAATACCTATGTAACCAAAGCATTGGAGAGCAAGTTTTTCAGAATTTGATTGAAGTTCAGCCTTTGGCTTTTGAGAAAAGGATTTCTTGTTTAACTCTGTATTCATTTGGTGGTTCTCTTTGCGTATTTACTTGTGTTACCCTTTTTTTTCTTCCATTCCCCGGCGTCAATTGTTGACTGGAAACATGAATCCCTTTAAAATTTCGTCGTTAGGTTGTGGGGGCTTTTTAAATCCCTACTCAATAGAGTAGGAGATATAATGAATGATCTACAATGTAAGCAGACCTACAATAGAGTAGCAAGAAATCTTAAAGGAAGGGCTCCTCCTTGTATCTAGATGACGAGAAGAACAAATTAAAGCAACGTTCACAAAACACTGCAGCTTCCAGTACTGTTATCACCACCAAAATGGTGAAAGACTGCAGAGCTCAAAAAATCTGCGACAGTAAATTTGAGGAAGCTTGGCTTCATAAATATATAGGATGGTCATTGCCAAATCTAGGATGTCTGCACATAGATAAGAAGTATTGGCAAAAATTCTAAGAATAGCAAAAACGGCAGACTAGCTAGGAAGAATAACAAGAAACATCAACAGATGCCAATAAAAATGACACAAAAGAAGCAAGAGTGAGTAAAACGACCGCCTTAGAAGAGGGATCCTGTCTTTCAACAATTGCTCTCACTTGAGGTATTTTAGCTTGCTCCATCCAATTGTTTCTCTATCCTCGGTTGTTTCTTTGGACTCCATAATATTTTGGCAGTTCATCGACATAATGTTCATTCCACTAGCTAGCCTTCATTCTTATGCCTTACTGAAACCCTCCTTAGCTCTCATTTATGCTTAATTAATTGTATGAATAGATTTATAAGAGGAAGAAGTGTGGGATTTCTGAAAAACAAAGACTCTGTATAAATGAAGATTTCTTTTTTCATCTAATAGCTTCGAATATCTTCTTAGATTGATTTAGAGTTGTTTAAGGTTCATGTAAAAATTACTTGAAGATAAAAAAATTTACTTTAAATATTTGTTTCAAGACTATATTGTCACAATTCACAAATCTTATAGATGTTCAGTCTCTAACAGTAATTCACATAAACTACGAAATTTATTAAACACTTTTAGAATAAAGATTGTTATACCTTGTAATGCTAACTCTTTTCTTTTATATTTTAGGTGTTTATGCATTTTACTCCACTCACCCTTCACATCACAAGAAATAAAAGACATGGCATTCTATTTATAAAAAAAAACTAAAAACTTAATAAATGATAAAATATCTATTTGTCTCTTAAACAATATCAACCAAATTCTTTTAGGCTAAATTTAAAAATTTATTCAATCAAGTCTTTATTTTATTTTTCTATGTCTAAAATTGAAATTTCCTATATAAATTGTCATCACCCAATTTTGGGTGACTCCCACAATATACCAAAAATAACAAAAATAAAATAAAAGGAGCCGGCGTGGGTAGAAAAATCAATGTGCAAATTTTGGTTCTTTTCAAGAATCTAATTGTATATCTTTTGTTCCAAAAAAATGAGAGAAAATACAAATTCGAGGTAAAAATTAAGTCAAAAATCATAATTATATTTTTTTATACGCCAATTTGATTTAATCATGGGCTAATTCAAAATATTATTATGTTTGAGAATTAATTTAGGGTCCAATTGAAGAATTTAATTAAGTGCAAGGATCAAATTAATTTTATTAAGGGCTTAATTGAGGAAAAATGAGATTCTTGAATTCTATTCGGGTTTAATTGACAATTTTAGAATTTTTGGAGATCCGATTGAATTTTTTCCAAGCTAACTGTGCAAATTAAGGGTCAAATTGAAGTTTAATTGTCAATTAAGGGTCAAAATGCACAAATCAAAAGAGAAGAACTAAAATGAAAAGGCATGCAAAAGATAAGGTTAAGTTGAAATTTGGCCAAGGGTATAATTGCACAAAATTACAAATTTAACTTCAATTAAGGATGCAAATAATACAATTACAAATTGAAGGACCAAAGTGTAATTGTCCATTAACTATTTTCAACAACACGCCGCCGACAAGCCACCCACAACCTGCAACAACTTGACTTCTCCTCTTGCCATTAATTATCCACCGAAAGCAGCCTCCATGGTCCTATAAATAGAAGAAGAAAACTGAGTGTTGGATGTCCGTAAAAGAGGGAGAAAAACCCGCAAAAACCGAAAAATTGGGAAGGAGAGTTTCGATTACTGAGGGGAACTTCGGTCCGAAAAAGGAGGGAAAAACGACAAAAAAAAGATTGAAAATTGTGAAGAGTTTCAGTTACAGAGGGGTCTAAAAAAAAGAACAAAAAAAACTCATCATCCCTCTCTCTCGGCCATTTTTCACGCCGGTGTCTCCCTCGTTCTCCATCTTCGCCGTCGACTACCAGGCATCCCTCCTATCTGCCTTCACTCTTCCCCTCACTCGAAAACCCCCATCTTTTCTCTTCATCCTCCCTCTCTGTCGACAGACCCGTTTCCTCTCCTCTCTCTCTCTCCAAAACAGCCCCGTTTCCTCCCTCTCTCTCTACCGTGCAAGGCCATACAACCACCCGTATCCTTCCTTAGCCTCGCAGAAGTCTTCCCCTCGAACCCAGCAAGCCAGGCGTCTTCTCCAGTTGAAGAAACAGAGACAGCCCCGCCATAACCAAACAAACCGACGACTTCCGACGTCCATTCCGGCCGCCACAGACCCCCGTTTCCAAAACAACGACGACAAGAAAGACCACCCCGAGCTCCTCTACAAGTCTGTGTAATCAGGTAACCATATCATTGATGTTGGACACTTCGCATGAACAATGCACATGCACTGTTCTTCTTCTTCGTTTTCGGTTTTAGTTTTTTTGGTCGGGTTGATCCGACCGACCCAAAGATATGCGGGCTTCCACTCACGATGGTCGGAAGCCCGACCGCTACTAAACCGGCTGCCAATTCACTATGGTCGACGACCAACCCACCTACATGTGGGCTTCCAGTACACGATGGTCGGAAGCCCAACCTCAATGATGCGGGCTTCCAGCCGCTTCAGTGGTCGACAACTCATAGTAGGCTGCATGACCAATCCTATAATAAAAAATAAAAAATAAAAAAAAATAAAAAATAAAAAATAATAAATAATAAAAAAATAAAAAACAATAAAAAAACAATAAAAAATAAAAAATAAAAAATATATATATTTTTTTTAATACTTTTGAAAGACATGTTTATATATATATTTTTGTTATTATTAAAAATCAAAATAAAAATGTTTTCGTGCATACGGCCGAATCCCAAAACTTTTCTCATTGTATTTTTTGTAAAAAATATGTGCATATTTTTCCATATTTTTTTTTAAAAACGAAATTTCGGATATCGTAACCGGTTTGCGATTATCCATTGGTATTCGGCCAAAATGTCAAAAATAATTCGATAACCTTTCGGTTTTAGCTTTCGTGGTGTAAATTTACATAGTAAAATACACCCACAAATAAAATATTTTTACGGTGTAAAATTACATTGTATAATACTTCCGTAGATAAAAATAATTTTAACTACGGTGTAAAATTGCATTGTAAAGTACATCCGTGGATAAAACAAAATTATAACTGCGGTGTAGAATTACATTGTAAAGTACACCCGCAAACACAAAAAAAATGTATTTTTAAAATGCAGTGTAAAAATTCTAACATAGAAAAAAACAATCAAACAGCAATGCAGCTTACCTTAGGTAGGGTGCACTGGGGGGATGCGTCTTCCCCTTGCACAATAATTCTCCTTACCCTAGACTCTCGCAGAACAATAGGTTCCTAGTAACCTTAATACTAGGTGGCGACTCCTAATATTTATAGTTGTAAATTTTACGACTAATAAACCCCATATTTTCACCCCGCGTCGTTGTCCCCCCTAATTAAGGGGTGAAGGCGGGGCGAGAAGCGCGTCCAAAATCGTCGTCGCGACATAAATTACACTATAATCCTCGTTTTCAATTTACTTAGTCATTAAATCATTTTTATAAATATACTTAATAATAAAATCAATCAATCAATCTATTTTACTCTAAATAAAATAGTTGAATCAACATAAAATTCAAATCCAACATAGTTGAAAATTTAAGATAACAGTTTTATAAGAATGTACATTTTTAGTATCATTAAACTCACATTCAAAGAAAGAACACAATGGAATACTTATTTAGCTCTCGATATTCCTTCTCGAGAGATTTGAATTTAAATTGGAGGAGAAAAATTCTCATTTTTCATAACCAATTATGATAATAATAAAATAAATGTTATTTTTCAACAAATGAACACGCATATAAATAATGAAAATAAATGTTTTTATGATGAATTTACGATTTGCATGCTCTTATTTATTTCACTTCATTCACTTAAAATTGTGACCACAACATAACAAAATCTATTTTTCTTATTTAGTATTTGATGGATATGATGACTTTGCAGGTTGGATTGTGTCTAAGAATAATTTGGGTAGAAGTTGTCCAGTACATTAAAAACCTAAAAGTAATATCAATTTTAAAAAATATAATAACATTATGGATTGTATTGAGTTAATTAAAATTAACTTGTTATCAATTATAAATTCTATTTTTTATGGGTTTTTTTTGGATTAAAAATCAAACCTATTTTAACTTAAAAGCACACTTTTAGAACCTTTAACAAACTAAATAATCAACTCAAAACCCCAATCAATTGGTTTAGGGAAAAATAAATAGATTTTTTTTTTCCAATCTTGATCTACCTTTTTCAACAATATAGAAGTTCAAAAATACCTTAATGATACTTTTCTCATCATAAAACACATTGACACTAAATTTGACTTTATTTTCCCCTAAATTCTACCCAACCTGCCACTTTCTCTTTTCTCTGTTATTTTCCAACGATTTTGTCTTAAACTTAGGAGCTGAAATGCAAATAAAATGAAGCATTGGATCAAAATATAAAGTTTCAAATTAAAGGGACAAAAAATTAAAATTAAAAAATTCTGTAAAAATGTTTTTTATTGAAAACAACACATGATGAATAGATTTTTTAATTAAAAGCTTGTACTTTTGCCTTGCAATCAAATTGAGTCCTCACATTTTCAATTTTTTGCAATCAATAATAATGAATTTTATTTTATTTTCAAGATCAAGCATAAACCCAATATAAGGATATTATTTTGACATCGTGATAACTTTATAACAAATAAATCATTGATTTCAAATTATAAATGCAATGTATAAGGATGAAATTAAAAAAAATAATGATAAATGTAATGTGTAAAGATAATTTTTCTTAAAAAAAATTAATGACCAAAAGGAAAAATGTTTCAAGGACAAAAAAATAATGTTACAAAATACTTTTATTTTGCAGTGGACTCCTTATATGTGTTCCAAACTTTTATTTTGTAGAAATTAAAATAATATATTTTTTATTTATATAAACATGTTTTTTAATTACTAGACAATACCAGCTCACTTGCGAGTGGTAAAATATTTTTTCAATGTAAAAAATATTAATTGTGTGTATTTTTTATTATAATATAAATTTAGTTAAAATAATAAATATGTGAAGAATTCATGTCAGTCAAATGCAAGTTTTCTATAAAATATATGAATTTAAAATTGATATAAATTTATCTGTTTAGTAGTTTCAAACGAAATAACCAATATAAATTTATCATCATCATTAAAAAATTCAAGAAAACTCAGATATCTGAATTATTAAGTTCATTGTATTAAGATTAGTTTATTATATAATTCAATTTAAATCAAACAAAAATAAAATATAATTTGTGAAAATACTTACAATAATCAAATAAAAAAAATAAGTTATTAATTTTCTATCAACAAAAAGAAGAAAACATAGATTGGAAATTCATCCTGACGTTATTGCCATTATCATTATTATAAAAGCTAAAATTATTACCAACATTACAGCCAAAACAATTAAAATAATTAAATTGCCATGAAAAATAAAAAAATAAAAAGCAAAAGATTTTTATAAAACAACAATAAAAAATAAGAACTAAAATTATCATTATTATTGCATAAATAATAAAATCATAAAAATCATATAATCTAAAGAACAAATAAAGAAACAAAAAACTAAAAAAATAATAAAGGGAAAAATAGAGTAATATTACTTTTAAAATGATCACCGATATAAATTAAAATTTCAGGAAAATCTTAAAAAAATCAAAATATTTTTATTAAAAAATAATCACTAAAATTATCATTATTATTGTGCAATTAATAAAATTATAAAAATCATCTAATACAAATAACAAATAAAAATAAAAGAAAACATCTAGCCATGGCACCTGCACTCGTCATGAAGTGATTCATATTTTTTCAACATAAAAAAATAATAAGGAAAAATACAAAAAAGATAAAAAAAGAAACAAAAGAATAATTTGGTAAAAAAGTAAAAAAGAAGAAAAACGAAAAAAAAAGAAATTAAAAAAAAACACAAACATAAAAGAAAAAAAAGTGCACTATTGAAATCTACGATTACATCTGTGCTCGAGTGCACAATGCAAAACCCACACCTATTATATATATTGTAATTTTATATTTAAAAACTCATCTTATAATAATTTTAAAAAAACAATAACCATAAAATCATCACAATGTTGGACACACCTAAGCCAAATGGAGATAACAAGTAATATAAACTGTGCTGGAAGCGAATCAACCTAACTCGATGCTCAATGTCATTTTTAACAATATCCAACCATGAGGTTATTTTTATAGACAATAAATTTAAAACGGGGCTTTTAGATTGTGTTTAGTTACTGATTCATAACACGAGGATGAAACATCAAGGATGAGATGAAATAGAGAATTTATATATTATGATTGATTGATAAGAAACAAAACAAAATACAAAATAGTATAAGGTAATTGGTTTTAATAACAACAAAATAGTCTCAGTGTTTAGAATAATAAATAGAGTTTATTATCTTCATTTTATTTTATAATGAACAATAATTATTTTATTATTACAAGTAATATATTTCATTTATTAGGTCATTCAATTCAATTACAATTTACTTAGTCATTAAATCATTTTTATAAATACACTTAATAATAAAATCAATCAATCTATTTTATTCTAAATAAAATAGTTGAATCAACATAAAATTAAAATCCAACATAGTTGAAAATTTAAGATAACATTTTTATAAGAATGTACATTTTTAGTATCATTAAACTCACATTCAAAGAAAGAACACGATGGAATACTTAATTAGCTCTCCTTATTCCTTCTCGAGAGATTCGAATTTAAATTGGCTGAAAAAATGCTTATTTTTCAAGGATAAAAAAAATACTATTAAAAAACTAGAATTATTTTCTCACTAGAGCCACAATAAATTTCTCAAGCCATTTAATTATTGTTGATGTAACTTAATTTAATTTTAATATACCTCATATGTGCATTTGGCAATGATATAATAGCTGCGCCACTGCTTGATAAATGCCTTTCCTTTATTTATTTTGCCCCTACTTAACAAACCAACAACAAAGAATAAATATATCAAAAAAAAAATTAATTAAAAATCTATTGTATTGTGTAGCTTATATTTTTTTTTATCAATTATAAAGAAAAAATCATATGATTAGCAAAATAACTTTTTCTTTTTGTAGTGGATTCCATAAATATGTGTTCCAAACTTTTATTTTGTAGAAATTAAAATAATATGCTTTTTATTTATATAAACATATTTATTTTATTTATTTTATTTATTTTATACTTAAAAACTCATCTTATAGTAATTTTAACTAAATATATTCTAAAAAAAACCATAACCATGAAAATTATCACAATGTTGAACACACCTAGGCCGTAACAAATTAAATAAACTGTGTTGGAAATGAATTAGCCTAACTCGGTGCCCAATGTCATTCAACTCAAAGAGTCGAGTTAAGATGTTTTCCTTATTGTACGTGCTTCTCCTTGGCGGAATCTTGTATTTTTACTTTTCAAAAAAGAAAGGTAAATGAGTCATTAATAAGACAGGCTACGTAATCATTAGTATAGGATGTTTTATATATATCCTCTTACTATATATTTTTTTATATTCTAAAAGTAATTTTCTAAAAAGAATTGGTGAAGTAATTATTAATATAGGTAAATGGCTTGCACACTTATACTTATGTATCAAATCAAATACAAAAATAAACCCAAGGAGAATGAAATAGTAAAACAAATTTAATTTTAAAAATTATTTCAAATAAGATAAATAATAATAATAATAATAATAATAATAATAATAATAATAAAACAATAGAAAACAAATATGACTGATAAGAAAATTTGAGAATGTTTTTTTTAAAAAAAAATCTAATGAATTCTATCAAATAAAAAGAAGTAATCAAAAGAAAAGTAATCAAATATAAAAAAAAACCAAGTTATTCTTGATTAATCTAATAATAATCAGTAAACCCTGAAAGAAAGAATATATTACCTCTAATAAGTAAAATTATTAATATATAAATCCAATGGACAATGAATTGTCTCACAAATAACATTTGATTTTCCTCTGTGGTTATCTTTTTGTTGATCATAACCTTTTGGGAGTTGAGTTCTCAAACATCATGTATTCTCAGAAACTCGGTCAAAAAATAAGACTCGTCACTGCATTGATATTCAGTGTTCTTTCTTTAAAACAAAAACTGAACTTTATGTATGAAGAAAAGAAAATGACTATGTAGTGCAGGGTGTAATATTTTTTAATTGAAAATATTTAGATTAGAGCATTAAATATTTTGGAAAACATAAATTTAATATTTTTTAAAATAAAAAAATATGTAAGAGTATTTTTAACAACATGTTTAACGACAACAACCACATTCCCTGAATAATATTTTTAAAGAATAAGATTTGAGAAATCCAAAACTTTACTTAAAAATCAAAACATCTCTTTTTTTTATTATTAATATGAGTGTTTAAATTAATTTACTTACATTATTGCTAATTTTACGATAATTAAAGTTATATAATACTCTAGTGGTTATTTATTAATAATCACATATTTTGAAGTCCCAAAGCACCTCTTCTTATCTTGTCCTCTAGTGGAGTTTTTAGGTTTTATTCATGTAACTATTAATTGATTGAGAAGGATGCACTCTTATGTATTTATTGCTGGGAAGCACTCTTGTTCTACAGATTTATGCTCTTTCATGTCTTGTTTTATGTGACGGGATGATTATTTGGTTGACTACCGATGAACAAAGAAACACTCCAATTAGGATTATTTTTAAAGCAAAAATGAAAATTTAAGAGTTTCTCCAAGTTTTACATTATCATCTTTCATCTCAATTTTTTTACTTTATTTCATGAAATTAGGCCAAACAAATCAAATCAAAAAAGAATAAAATTAGCGCTGGTATTTTTTATGTAGAAAAATAATTGATTTTTCTATGTGTTGTAATTAGTTATTTTATTATTTAATTAATGAAATTGTAATAGATCAAATGGTTAGAAATGATTTTTTTTCTATTTAAAAAAACAATGTAATCAAAACACGGGGGAAGGAATAAAAAAGCATTAACTATGTATGGATGTGGAGTTAATTTTTGGCAGTGTGAGGAGCTTTTTCTCATCTACCTGAAGAAAACAGAATTTGCTTGAATATGATGTAATTTCAGAATCCTGAGACCATATATGAAATAGGGCTGTGTAGTGAGCAAGTTCAAAATCATTGCTCAAATCAGTTCTTAGTTAAGTAGGTACGATCGGGTCATCATTAGCTAATGCTTGTGGAAATTAACTATCTATGCATTTGTTTCTGCTTGCTTCATAAAGAAAACTGCCCTGAAAAATTCTCTAGCTTTTCAATTTTTAACTCGAAATCATATAACAAAATTCTTCATATACCTGCAGAAAACTGCTTGGTTTGTCTTCTGGGATTCCTATAGTTCGGCTCTTGACACCAACTAGTTATTTTCAGATTTAACAACAGGCTTAATGTTGATATATGCACACACAGGTTGGGTAATTGGTGCTAGTTCAATGCTTTTTTGGTTGCTAAGATTATCCTTGGCAACGTAACACCCATGAGGACAAGCAACATGCTTGAGTTTATTTTAGGCTTCTGAAAGGCCTAGATGCACGCTTGAGCTCAACACCTCAAACATGATTTTTTTAGGACTTCATGCAAGTCTCTCAAGATTTTTTAGGACTTCACGCTTAGGCTTAGAACCGGCCACCCAAACAACCCGAACCGAACAGGCATGACTCGAAAACCGAGCAATACTATTTCAATTCACAATGAAAACACACCCATGCTACAATGATTTTAAACTGTAAAAACAAATAGAAGCTACAGTGACCGACTCGTCTTCTCTTTTAGTATATTACACGAGTGGTTTTGCCCGCGCGATGCGATAGGTTTTTTTATCTATGTAGAAAACTGATTGATTCTATACGTGTTATATTTTATTATTTTAATATCTAATCAATAAAATTATAATTGATAAAATGTGTTTAAAAAGTTTTTTTCCACCAAAAAGATATTAAATATTGCTATTGCTAACATGTTTTTGATAAAATTTGTTAGAAAATTTGCTAAGAAGATGAAATGATTTATTACAAATTTGTTGCCACGGATACCCTGGTTTAAAAAACACAAAAAAAAAACTGGTAAAAAAAAGACTGACTTGAAAAATATGAAAAAAAGTCCTCGTTTATTAAAAGAACAAAAAAGAGGAAGCCAGACATAAAAAAAAATACAAGGGGAAAGCATTGTTTTAAGAAAATCATTTGACTTGAAAATTTAAAAACTTTACCGCCCTACGCTGCGAGCTGAGTAAATAATTTTTATAATTGTTTCGATTAAAGAAATTAATAGGATTTGCCAATCCAAAATTAAAATATAATATCTATGTATGCAAAATTAAATATAATAAAAAAATCACTACACCTTATTATAAAAATAGAAATATCAAAGCTTTAACATATAAAACTATCATTTTCGTTACTGTCAAAATAATAAAAATTATCAAATTATCTCAAGAAAAAAAACTGAAAAACAATTAAAAAAATAAGTAAGTAAAATAATTAAAATAATTCTTCCTCCTCCTCCTCCTCCTCCTCCTCTTTTTCTTCTTCGTCTTCTTCTTCTTCTTCTTCTTGTTATTGTGTTAATAATGAAAAAAAACAAATGAAAAATTAAAAAAAATCTAAAAAAACTTTAACAAAAGATCAAACAAAAAATAAATATAAAAATTATCAGGTAAAAAAAATCATTTGACTGGAAAAAAACCAATGAAAAAAATAAAAGAAAGAGAAAATAAAATAATAAAATAAAAATTATTAACTAGAAAAAAATCATTTGACTTGAAAATTAAAAAATATTGACCACACTAAGTTGTGAGTTGAGAAAACAATTTTTATAATTATTGGGATTAAAGAAATTAACATGTTTTGTTGGTTCAAAATTAAAATATAATAACTATATATGCAAAATTTAATATAATAAAACAGATTAGCACAACCCATTATAAAAATAACAACATCGAAGTCTTAACATCTAAAATTATCATTGATATTATTGTCAAAACAATAAAATCGATCAAATTATCCTTAGAGAAAAAAACTCAAAAAATTAAAAAAAGAGTAAGCAAGAAAAATAACTAAAATTATTATTATTATTATTATTATTATTATTATTATTATTACATTGTTAATGATGAAAAAACAGTCTAAAAAAAATCTTTAAAACTTTAACAAAAGATCAAACAAAAAAATAAAATAAAGATTATTAGGTAAAAAAATGTAACCTGACTTGAAAATAGAAAAAAAAACTAATAAAAAATTAAAAGAAAGAACATAGGGAGAAAAAAAAAGAAATATCAATTTTCCAATGATCAACATAAAATTTAAGAGCTAATTTAAAATAAAAAATATCACCTCAATAAATAAGAAAAGAACAAAAATTAAAAATCAAAGATAAGAGTGCACTTATATATACATGGACAAAAGTAGGGATTATTCCATAAATAAATAAAAAAATATAAAAGGATTAAAAATAAAAATTAAAAATATAAGCGCCAAAATGAAAATCAAATATATTATCAATTTCAATCAAAGGATAAAATTGAAAAAAATTGAAACTTGTGTACCGAATTTATTGAGTTATTTAAACCAAATTCGGAAATTAAAAGGAGGACCAAAGTGAAACATTAACATTTAATTAATTTCAATCGAAGGACCCAATTGAATTAAATCAAAACTTATACAACAGAAATCAAGACCAAACACAAAATTGAAAGTTGAGGGACCGAAGTGAAAAAGGAAAAAATTGGGGTCTCTTTTGCACTTGTACGTGCAGGAGAGAGAGAAAGGGGTCCAGCGGGTTTCACCGCCACCACCGTGTTCACCGCCATATGTTACGGAAACGCGCTGTACCGGGAGGAAGACCATGCGAAGGCGTATCGTTTGAGACGTCAGTAGCCCATCTCCGGTGACTGGATCATCCCTCACGCGCCACCTGAACAGGGCGTGAGGCGGAATACCGTGTTTAGTCAATAAAAAAAATGTCAATTACCTATTTGTCCCTGTTTTCAAGTCATCAATTTTGTCTTATTAGGGGCTAAATCCGTATTTAGTCAATTTTGAAAAAAAAATGAAAAGTGCGGCGAACCAGGCGAAGTCGGTCCGGACCGGAATGCTGATTCGTTAATACATTGTTCATTAACGAGCAAAAGAAAAAAGTAAACATATGTGAGCGAAGCATCGGAGCAGATAATCAGTCCACAGTGACAATGAGTCTACAGCTACAATGCAACGCCCGATCTCTTTTAGGTCTTTTGTAATAATCCTACATCGGTCTATATCTCATTACTTTTTTAAAGGAAAATACGAGTTTAAGACTATTCACTCTCTCTCTGCAGCTAAATTCAATTACCAAAGCCTTCAATAATCTCACTGAATGTATAACTAATAGTCTTAATTTTTTATTGCACTTAATTTTCATTCTTTGAACAGCATGCCAATAAAACAAGATTGTACTTAATTTGCTACAAAACTTCAATCAATTAATATCTGGAAATTGGTCTGTCTGTATATGTCTTGAAGTGAAAAATGAAATTGAAATTTAAGAGACTCCTAATTTTGATTTTTAAATAAGAATAAATTGTGTTTATTAATCAAGTAGTAGTTCAATGTTGATACTGAAATATTTCAACAGGGTTATTTTGAAGGTGGAGGTGGCAGAACATAAAAAGATTGTGCCAGTTATGCTAGCTTTTATTATATAGTGATTGAATTATGCTGTATTTAATTGAATATTTATAACATTTTTCTTTTCCACAGTTTTCGTCTTCTTCTTTTAAGCTGATGATTAAAAAATAAAAAAGCACTAGATATAAATTAAACAAATTTTATTTTAAAGAGTACTTCAATTATTTTATTATGCTTTGAAAATATAAAAAAACCGAGTTATTCTTGATTAATCTAATAATAATCAATAAACCCTGAAAAAAAATATATCACCTCTAATAAGTAAAATTATTAATAAATTATTCCAATTAACAATGAATTCTCTCACAATTAACATTTGTTTCTCTTCTGTAGTTATCTTTTTGTTAATCCAGCTTGCATGTTCTCACCTGTCATATCATTCATGTAACTATTAATTGATAAGAAAATATTAGAATGAAAAGATAATAGATAAATCCAATTGTTTTTCATGTTATCTTGTTGCTCACTCCTAGCTTCTTTATCCTCGGTTGTTTCTTTGGACTCATCACTGCATTGATGTTGACACAGAGTGCACTGCCACCTCAGCATGCATGTGCTCACCTGTCATGTCATTCTGTGACAGAGCTCAGGATTGGGTGATTGTCGAAAATGGCCCAAAGCTCTACAATTAAAAATCTAGTTACTTGAATCCTGTTTCATCACGTGCGGTATAAAACTTTTTAGATTATAAATAAATAAATAAATAGACTTTTTTAATCATTTCTTTCACCAGAAACATAAAATATAACTCAATTGACAAATTGTAAATCCTATACATATATTTAATTAAAAAATAAAAAAAATTATCTGTTTTAATAAATAAATAAAAAGTGTCAACGTTTTCATTTTTAGTTTGTTCCCGAGTGGGGATCATTCTTCGCTCTATCAGTTTCTTGTTCTCTTTACTGTATTGGTCACCTTCTCAGTCATGATTGATAAAGAAATACTCCAGTTAGGATAATTTTTAAAACAAAAATGAAAACTTAAGAGTTGCTCCTGCTTTACATTATGATCTTTTATCTCAATTTTAAACTTTGTTTCACGAAATTAGGCCAAAAAATCAAATTAAAAAGAATTAAATTACAAAAGAAGAAGCTAGAATGCAATGTTCAAATGAGCAGTGAAACACCATTAGAAAGTTATTTTGTTTAGATAATATCCCACATAGGTTTATATCTCATTACTTTTTTAGTTATTCACATCGTCTCTTGAGCTAAATTCAATTACAAAAGCCTTTAATAATTCTATTATAAAAACAACAACATCGAATTCTTAACATCTAGAATTATCGTTGTTATTATTGTCAAAACAATAAAATCTATCAAATTATCTTTAGAAAAAAACTCAAAAACATTCAAAAAGAGTAAGCAAGAAAAATAACTAAAATTATTATTGTTATTGTTAATGATGGAAAAAGAAAAATAAATAAAAGGCTAAAAAATCCTTAAAACTTTAACAAGAGATAAAATAAAAATTATTAGGTAAAAAAATTAACCTGACTTGAAAATAGAAAAAAACTACTAAAAACTAAAAGAAAGAACATAGGGAGAAAAAAATATCAATTTTCCAATGATCAACATAAAATTTAAGAGCTAATTTAAAAAAATATCACATTAATAAATTAAAAATAACAAAAATTAAAAATCAAAGATAAGAGCGCACTTATATATACATGGACAAAAGTAGGTATTGTTCCAAAAATATATATAAAATGATTAAAATTAAAAAATTAAAAATATAACCGCCAAAATGAAAATCAAATATATTATCAATTTCAATCAAAAGATAAAATTGAAAAAATTGAAACTTGTGTACTGAATTTATTGAGTTATTTAAACCAAATCCAGAAATTAAAAAGAGGATCAAAGTGAAACATTAACATTTAATTAATTTCAATTGAAGGACCCAATTAAATTAAATCAAAACTTATATAATAGAAATCAGGACCAAACACAAAATTAAAAGTTGAGGGACCGAATTGAGAAAGGCACAACATCGGGGGCCTCTTCTGCGATTGTACTGCGAGGAGATAGAGAAAGGGGTCCAGCGAGGTTTCACCCCCACCGCTGCGTTCACCGCCATACGTTTGAAACGCGCCATGCCGGGAGGAAGACCACGTTAAGGCTCATCGATTGAGACGCTAGTAGCCCATCTCTGGTGATCGGATCATCGCTCACACGC
Source organism: Salix exigua (assembly GCA_032356905.1). NCBI lineage: Eukaryota > Viridiplantae > Streptophyta > Magnoliopsida > Malpighiales > Salicaceae > Salix > Salix exigua. The sequence goes on from CM063602.1 coordinate 156,655, forward strand.
CACCTGAACAAGGTGTGAGGCATAATACCATGGGTAAATTGCGCCGCACGCTGCCGACCATAAACCAAAAAAAAAGCGGTCAATTACCGGTTTGCCCTCGTTCCTTTATCTTTTAGGGGCTAAATCCGTATTTAGCTCATTTAAAAAATAATAAAAAATGAAAAGTGCGGTGAACCGGATCGGGTGGTCCGGATCGGAATGCGTAATGATCGCGAAGCTCCTCGATCCGACGAACGATTTTTGTCGTTTTGGTCGCAGATTCGTTATTACACTCGTTCATTAATGGGCAAAAAAATATAGACGTACACGCGCTGAAGCACAGGAGCGAGATAGCCAGTTCACAATGGCAATGAGTCTACAATTACAATGCAACGCTGATCTCTTTTAGGTCTTTTGTAATAATCCCACATCTGTTTATATCACATTACTTTTTTAAAGGAAATGGCGAGTTTAAGACTATTCACTCTCTCTCTGCAACTAAGTTCAATTACCAAAGTCTTCAATAATCTCACTCGAATGTAGAACTAACTAGCCGATGCCCTCGCGCCTCATTGCGGACGACACCATATTTTTTAACGTGTTTTATTTTTTAACTGTATTTTTTGTTATAATATAAATTTAGTCAAAATAATAAATTAGATGCGAAGTAACGTGAAGTGCAAGTTTTTTTATAAAATATATGAATTTTAAATTGATATAAATTTTTTGTTTAATAGGTTTTAACGAAATAACCAACATAAAATTATCATCATCATTAAAAAAAGCTAGAAAATTCGGATATTTGAATTATTAAATTCATTGTATTATGATTAGTTCATTTTATAATTCAATTTAAATCACATTTAAAAATAAAATATAAATTGTGAGAAGACCTGCAATAATCAAATAAAAAATAAGTAAGTTTTCTATCCATAAAAAGACAAAAATATAAATTGAAAATTCATCCCTATGTTACCATCATTTTCATTATTAAAACAGTTAAAACTATTATCAACATTACTACCTAAATAATTAAAATCATTAAATTTCCCCAAAAAATCAAAACATTTTAACAACAAAAAAAATTACTAAAATTATCATTATTATCGCGCAAACAATAAAATCATAAAATTATTTGGTCCAAAAACAGATAAAATAACATAAAACACACAAAAAAAGAGCAAAGGAAAAAAACAATATTAATTTTAAAATTATCATCAACATAAATTAAAATTTCATAACTGAAACCTAATAAAAATAAAACCACGACAAAAATGAAAAAATAATAATAATCTAAAAGCATAAATGTATAAATACGGACAAAAACATATATTGTCCGGACATTTTATTTTTAATGTTTTTAGATTATTTTCATGTGTTGATGTTAAAAATAATTAAAAAACAGTTATCATTTTAATATATTTTGAAACAAAAATATTTTTTAAAGAAAATCAATCACATTTCAAGAAAAATAAAAAAATATTTCATGGAAAGAAAAAGAAAAGAAAAACATAATTAGGAAAAAAAGCAGCTATAAAAAACCACGGTGCGCTTAAGTTAATCCAGACACCTAATTATAAAAAACAAATAAAAATATTTATATATAAGTGGGAAAAAAGAAGAAAAAATATAGCCAGAAAAAAAGAAAAAAATATAATGAAAAAAGGTAAGAAATGAAAAAAATTACGCTGAAAGCGGGATTAAAACCCGCTCTCTCTTCTATAATGGCGCGCGTTGTAGACCATCACGGCTACCACAACATTTAGCTCATCATTCACAACAATAGATATAAATACAAATATATATTGTGAGCAAAATAAAAACATACTGAGGGTGAGATTCGAACACGCGCCCTCTCGGCAGAGGATCATTATGTCACTCTTCTTGGACCAACTCGGTTACCTCAATATCTCGTTCATGGTTTACAAAAATATATATTAATATTAAGTGTTTCTGTGGATCCACACAACAATTCATTAAGAGCACAACGGTCTTCACACTGACACAATTCACAGTAACTTACCTCACAATCCACAGTGATGAACACAGTAAAAACACTACTGCAATTATATATTAGATAATAATAGTCTTATTTTTTATTGCACTTAATTTACATTCTTTGAACAACATGCAAATAAAACAAGATTGTACTTAATTTGCTACAAAACTTTAATCAATTAATATCTGGACATTAGTCTCTCACAATCCACGGCAATCGATTTTTTTCTAGTTACAAGTTTTTAAAATTCTCGAATGGCATACAATGTTGGCATTGATCCAACAAATTCTGCAACCTCAAGATTATAAATCGTGCCGCAACAAATTCAGTATCAGAAGCTATAGCGATTCACCATAGAAATGACTGTAATATTGGGTCACCGACAAGAAAACGAGGGTAAAATCCCTAGTGTTGATTCGTATGGCAGTGCAAATAGGAGAGCTTTTCAATGCAATGGTAGAAGAAAACTCACCCATCATAAAAGGACAGTCAACTTATCTAAAGTTTTTCAACCTTGCAAAATGCATCTCTCTCTTATCTTGGCACCCGAGGCCACAGCACCTCTTAAGTTTCGCCTGTTGTGTCATTATTATTTAGGACAACCAGCTCCTGCTTCTCTGACCTTAATGAATAATAGTACTAATTTACTTTTGTGTCATAATTATTGAGGAGAGCCAGCTCCAGCTTTTTGACCGTAGTGAATAATAGGAGTACTACTTTACAGTTGTGTCATAGTCATTCAGAACAACAGCGCCCGTGTCTTTGACTGTAATGAATAATAGGAGTGCTACTTTAGTGCGCCTGCTGTGTCATAGTTATTTAGGACAACCACCTCCTTCTTTTTGACAGTACTACATTACTGTTGTGTCATGATTATTTAGGAGAACCAGCTCCTGCTTCTTTGACTGTAATGAATAATAGGAGTGCTACTTTATTGCCGTGATTCCTGGCTCTAAAAATGTGCAATGCCTTTGCCTATCTAGAATCTCTTGAGAATGAAAAGATGATAGATAAATTCATTGTTTCTATGCAAGAATGGTTATGGTTGTGCTTGTTTTTAAAAATATTTATTTTATTTAAAAATATTTTATTATCTCTCCATATTTCTTCTGGAGATATTTGAATTTAAATTGGCTGAAAAAATGCTCTTTTTTTCAAGGATAAAAAAATACTATTAATAAACTAGAGTGATTTTCTCACTAGAGCCACAAGAAATTTCTCAAGCCATTTAGTTATTTTTAATATAACTTAATTTAATCTTAATATACCTCATATGTGCATTTGGCAATCATACAATAGCAGCGCCACTACCTGGTAAATGCCTTTCCTTTATTTATTTTTCTTCCTACTTAACAATCCAACAACAAAGAATAAAACTATCAAAAACAATTTAGAGACTTATTGTATTGTAGCTTCTATTTTTGATCAATTATAAAGAAAAAATTATACGACTAGCAAAATAACTTTTTCTTTTTGTAGTGGATTCCATATATACGTGCTCCAAACTTTTATTTTGTAGAAATTAAAATAATATGCTTTTATGTATATAAACATATTTATTTTATAGTTAAAAACTCATCTTTTAATAATTTTAACTAAATTTAATTTTGAAAAACAATAACCATGAAAATTATCACAGTGCTTAACACAACCAGGCCATAGCAAATAATATAAACTGTGTTGGAAATGAATTAGCGTAACTCGGTTCCTAATGTCATTCAACTCAAAGAGTCAAGTTAAAGTGTTTTTTTTTATTGCATGTGCTTTTCCTTGATGGAATCTTGTATTTTTACTTTTCAAAAAAGAAAGGGAAATGACTCATTAATAAGACAGGATACGTAATCATTCGTATAGGATGCTTTATATATATCCTTTTCCTATAGTTGTTTTATTTTATATTTTAAAAGTAATTTTCTAAAAAAATAATTGGTGAAGTAATCATTAATATAAGTAAATGGCTTGCACACTTATACTTAAGTATCAAATCAAATACAAAAATAAACCTAAGGAAATGAAATAGTAAAGAAAAATCAATTTTAAAAATTATTCCAAATATAATAACTAACAATAAAAAAAATATGACTGATAAGAAAAATTGAGAATGAAGAAGATTTTTTTATAAAAAAACTAACTTTATAAATTGTAGCAAATAAAAAAAGATAATCAAAGGAAAAGCAACCGAATATGAAGGAGAAATAAATTAAAATATTGCTACATTGATGTTCAGTGTTCCTTCTCTAGAACAGAAAGTGAACTTTTCTGGAGAAAAGAAAATGACCCAATGAAACATGAGCTGTGTTTTAAATGAACCCCGACGCCCATCTAAGATGTCCTTATTGATTGTTTCGATTTCCTATGTAGTGCAGTGTGTAATATATTTTTAATTGAAAATATTTAGATTAGAGCATTAAATATTTTGGAGAACATAAATTTAATGTTTTTTAAAATAATTTCAAAAATATTTTTAACAACATATTTAACGAGAAAAAAAAACATTCCCTGAATAATATTTCTAAAGAATAAGATTTGAAGAAATCCAAATTTTACTTAAAAATCAAAGCACCACTTTTTTTATTATTAATTTGAGTATTAAGATTAATTTAATTACATATTAAACTAATTTCACGATAATTAAAATTATATAATAGTCTAGTTGTTATATATTAATAATCACATGTTTAAACCTGAAAGTCCAAAAAGCACGAGTTTTTAGTTTTCACCAAAAAATAATAAAGAATGTTGAATAAAAGTAAAATAACTTGCTACGAGGAGCCGACAGAACCCACTTCACTTCAGTCACTTCAAGTTGACACAGAGTGCACTGCCACCACAGCTTGCATGTGCTCACCTGTCATGTCATTCATGTAACTATTAATTGATAAGAAAATATTAGATCCAACAAATCATGAAACAGATATAAAACTAGTTGTTTGAATCCTGTTTCATCACGTGCTAGATATATAAAAATAGCATCTCTTCTTAACAGATATAAAGCTTGGCACCCGAGGCCACAGCACCTCTCGCCTATCTGGCTAGAATCTCTTGAGAATGAAAAGATAATGGATAAATCCACTGTTTGAATCATCGAGAGGATGACTATCCAAATAATTCATCGAAGATGGTTATAGATTTTTAAAATCAAGCTGCCAGCGCTCTATGTCTTTCAATTGTCGTATATAAAAATTTATTTTATTTTATAAATAAGGAATTATGTTTTAGTATTGTTTGATTTATGGAGTTTTTAACTCAATTATGCTAATTTGAAAAGTCAGAATTAATTTAAAATAACTCACTAATTGTCTTTAAAAAAACCTTTATTGTTTCAACAAGACTAAAATAATGTGTAGCATCAAACTAAGGAACATAAAAAAAGATCATATAGAATGTTTTGTGCTAAACAATCACTCTCTCCGTCCAAATTCCTTGCAAGGGGAAGACAGATACAACTTAAACAAATGAGAAAAATAAAAGTGAATTAGATAACAAATTATTTTAATAAACTGGTAGGCAAAATTCATGAACCTTAAAGTAAATCCTACCTTCATCCTCTTCCAGACCGCTAGGAGAAAACAAGAAAAAGATAAGAGATACTTATTAAATCGATACGCAAAAAATAAATTTTTAATTAAAAAATTTAGTACTTATATATCATTTTAATTTATTGATATATAAAAAAATATTAATATATATATATATATATATATATATATTTTTAATATTTTTTTAAATAAAAAATCACTTTAAAAAATAATTTCAAACTCATTCTAAAATAGTAGTAAAAAACAAATTTCTAACGACAAAAAGATAAGGTTCATGCAACTTTTTTTTATATAAGAAAAGCAAAAAATATCACATGTCATCTACTCTAGTGTTTTTAATAGACATCATGTCATATGCTAGAATAGTTATAAGTAATTATACTGGGTCCAACTATTGATTTGAGTGTGGTTGGCCAGATACTCTCTCTCTCTCTCATCTGCTTTATTTTGGCCATCTTTTTATCTCCAAGAGTACTTGCGCCTGTTGTGTCCATAATTATTTAGGAGAACTAGCTCCTGTTTCTTTGACCATAGTGAATTAACAAGAGTATTACTTTATTATCATGATTATTGGTGCTGAAAATGTGTAATGCCTTTGCCTATTTATCTAGAATCTCTTGAAAATAAAAAGATAATGGATAAATTCATTATTTTAATCATCAAGAGGATGACTATCCAAATTTCTGGAATTTCATCTCAATATTTTAAAATCTTTCAACTTACCCTATAGTTTTTTTTTTAAATAAAAGATTCCATTTTTTCTTTTTTTTTAATCAGAAAAAAACTTTTAATTTTCCTTTCGTATATCTTTTACTTCCTCTCAAATCCTCATTTATGTTATTGTATATCATAATAATATGTAAAAACATTCCCATGAAAAAAGTCAAAAACAAGTAGTAAGCTTTTTAATGGTTAGGATAACATGGGTAATTTTAAAAACTAGACAAATAATATTGGAAAAGCCTAAACTATAGTAGCAGAGGAAGAACAATAATCAATCTATAGCGACAAGAATAAAATTTGTGTATCATATTTGTTATTCAATGTTGATTTTAAGCCTAAATAGAAATGAAATTATTCATTTTAGGACAAGTTATATGGCTAATAAATCACCATTAGAGACAGCTTGCCTGATTGCCTCTAAATTCTATACTTACTTTGACATACATCAAAGCTAATTTAAAATTCTCCAACTTACTATTATTGGAGTTGGACCTTTAAAATGAAGATTCATATATATAATAAATTATTGATATACGTAAAGCTACTAAAAAACGCCACCCATAACAAATGAAAGGTAGACCAGTCTTGTTGATTTCTCACACTTGATAAGTTGATTTATTATTTGTATTATTTTTTTAAAAATGTCCACATCATTTTCTGTCTTTTTTTTCAAAGGAAAAGACAAATTGAAGACTTTTGATATTTTCGTGTTCTAAAAAAACAAGATTGTACTTAATTTTACTAACAAAATTTAATCAATTAATATAAGGAAATTAGTCAATATCGATGACTCCGTGTCTAAAAAACTAGAATAAATTATTAATATTAGATAGTTGATTTTATTAAAAATTGATTACTTGAATTTCTGACAATACTTTGAATGATGTTTCACCGCAATTTTCAACAAAAACAAAAAGGAGGAGAAGAATTACTATATCCAGGCTATACACAAATATCTGCAAGGCATTGGAAGTTCAACTACCGATGAGGTCTGATACTTCTTTTTTTTCACTATTTTTTTAGTTCAGGTTTGTTTTACATTAATACATGAATTATTTGTCAAGTTCTTAAATCATGAGGCAAGAAGTATAGAATTTTTATTTTGAAAGTAATTAGAAATTGTTTTTTTGTCTTATTAAATTCAAAATAAATGATTAAAATGAAAATATAAATACTAAAAATATCACTTTTCTAATTTATAAATAAGAATATAAAGAAATAATTGAAAGTTTAATTTCTATCCTAATGACTTAATTTGCGTACTTCGAACATGTATATAAAATAAGGTTAGATTTAATTTGGGTGAAAAATCTAGTCAATTAATATCATGAAATTAGTTGAAGCACCTCTATTTATTAAAATAAGAAATTAATTTGAAATTAATGAGTGCTAATTTTTATTTTTAAATAAGAATAATTTGTGTACTTTGGACATGCATATAAAACAAGATTAGATTTAATTTGGGTAAAACTTTTAATCAATTAATATCATGAAATTAGCCAAAGCACCTTTATTTATAGAAATAAGAAACTAATTTGAAATTTATGAGTGCTAATTTTTATTTTTAAATAAGATTAATCAAATATTCATTAAGTACTTATTCCGAGTTATAACATTGAATTTTTGAAGGAGGTGAAAGAAATTAAAAGTATTGTAACATATGATCTCAAACTATTAACGAGTCTAGTCAATATTCTTGTTTCCGTGACTAACAAAAATACGGAACAAATTATTAATATTGGATATTTTCTTTTGTTAAATGATGATTACTTGAGTTTTTTTATCAATAAATTGAATGATGTTTAACTATAATTTTCAACAACAAAAAAAAGAGCTAAAAAAGACTAGAGACAAATATTTGCAAATAATTATAGACTTGTCAAGTTAAAATCTCGATAAGGTATGATATCACTGTATTCTCAGAACTCAGCCAAAAGATAAGACTTATCACTGCATTGCTGTTGACACAGAGTATACTGCCACCACAGCTCACCTGTCATGTCAGTCATGTAACTATTAATTGATAAGAAAATATTAGATCCAACAAATCATCAAACAGATATAAAACTAGTTACTTGAATACTGTTTCATCACGTGCAAGATAAAACTTTTTAGATTATAAATAAATAAATAGAGTTTTTAATAATTTCTTTCACAACAAACATAAAATAAAAATCAATTGAAAATCCTATACATATATTTAATTAAAAATAAGAAAAATTATCTGTTTTGATAAATAAATAAAAAGTGTCAACGTTTTTATTTTTAGTTTGTTCCCGTGTGGGGATCAGTCTTCGCTCTATCGGTTTCTTCTTGTTCTCTTTACTGCATTGGTCACCTTCACAGTCATGTTTGCCAAAAAGGACAGTCAACTAATATAAAGTTTTTTCAATCTTTACGTTGGGACATAATTATTTACGACAGCTCCTGCTTCTTTGGCCGTACGTCTTTGACCGTAATGAATAATAATAGTACGACTTTACTGTTGTGTATAATTATTGAGGACAACCACCTCCTGCTGTCTCTGACCGGTGATTATTGGCGCTAAAAATGTGTAATGCCTTTGCCTATCTAGAATCTCTTGAGAATGAAAAGATAATAGATAAATCTATTGTTTCAGTGATTGATTGGAAATATAATTGTAATTATTATTAAAAATATTTTTATTTAAAAATAAATTAAAATATTTTTTATTTTAAAAATTATTTTTGATATCAATATATTTAAATATTAAAAACATACAAAAAAATTTAAAATAAAAATAAATTTTTTTCAATTTTTTTATAAACACTAATAATCAGGAGGATGACTATCTAAATTTCTAGCATTTCTGTATGTTTTGAAGATACAAAGTTCCAATAATGCCAGGCAAATTAGCAGTCAATAGTATTTTTAGATCAATCAAAATAAATATTCAAGACTTTGGGAAGTTTAGTGCTCTAATATCTTGTTCAGAATTCCTTCTTAAAGTGTCCAAAAAGTTGTCTGTTGTCTATCCAGAAAAAGAAAAAGGAGAAAAAACAATTAATTTAACGTCTCTTCATTTTTATTGCATCAGCATCTCTTCATTGCTTTGTACCCATGCCAACTACCAAATTCTTGCTTATACATGTAACTATGGTTTGCAAAAGCTAGTCCAGCAAGCTCTAAGTTAAAGGAGAGATATCCCCATTCACTTTTCCATCTTGCAAAATAGTTTTTTCAGGGTTGATCGAGAGAACTAGTTTTTACAGTTGAGGAAGAGATAACAATGCTCAAAAACTTGCCTGAAGAAGTCTTAACTTTATGGAACTATTGGGAGATTCGAGGAATGGTTTTGCTTAGTCTCTTACTACAAACCATCCTCATCATATGTGGTTCTCGGCGAAAGACCATTGCCAGAGTCTGGATCAGGATTCTTGTTTGGTCTGCATACCTCTCAGCAGACATGGTGGCAACTTTTGCACTGGGTAATCTAGCCAGGAGCCAAGGAGATTCATCATGTGACGGTTCAATGAAGGCCAACAATTCCATCCAGGCATTTTGGGCACCTTTTCTGCTCCTGCATCTTGGTGGCCCAGACACAATCACTGCGTACTCGATTGAAGATAACGAGTTGTGGTTAAGGCACTTGCTTGGTCTAGTAGTCCAAGTCGTAGTGGCTTTTTATATCTTCTCAAGGTCTTGGGGTAGCGGTATCCTCCCATTCATAGCGATCCCGATGCTCATTGCTGGCTTTATAAAGTACTCAGAGAGGACTTGGGTGCTCTGGTCTTCATGCTCCAAGAGTTTGAGAAAAACTCCTCTCTCTCAGGTTTCAGGAGTTTAGTAGTCCATGTCGTAGTGGCTTATCATCTTAGTACGTCAAAACCAGAGTGCAGTGATCAACAAAGAGAATATCGTCGTCAAGCTTACATTTTTTTTCATATATCCAAGTTTACAATGCAAGATCTTGTCGCTAGCTATTGGGATCTAATGCTGAGCCATACCCGGTTTTCCAAAATCTCAGCAGACGGCGCCTTCAAGGTGGTAGAGGTTGAGCTCGGATTATTATATGATATGCTTTATACGAAAGCACCCCTGATTTACTCCCGTTACGGAATCATTCTTCGTTGTATCATCTTTCTTCTCTTTGTTACTGCGTCTATTGTCTTCCAAGTCAAGATTGAGAAGCATGCCTACTCATCGATCGACGTTGCAATCACGTATTTATTGTTTGGGGCCGCTGCTTTTCTCGAGCTTTATGCTTTTTTAAGCGTTGTTTTCTCTGACCGGACATTGATTTGGTTGCTTGATGGAGAGAACGCCTTGACGAGTGCAGTTTATTCTCGGCTAAGGAAGTTAACTACAAGCAAGCGATGGTCAAGATGCATATCACAGTATAACCTAATAAGCTCTTCCATTGGAGACAAACAACTTAAATGTTTGAAATTGGTGGGAATGGATGAAATGATGAGGCAAATGCATGTGAATCGGACAGGCTTGAATGATGAACTACAAAAATTTATTTTTGAACATCTTTCAAAGAAAGCTGAGAAGATGAAGGAAAATTATAATTTTTTTGATGCAAAATTGAGAAGTAAAATAATTGGTCAGAGGGGAGATGGTGTGCTAGAAAGAGAGGGACTGTTACAGAACTTCAAGTGGTGCACAACTGAAGTAGAATTCAGTCGGAGCATTGTTGTTTGGCATCTCGCAACAGAGATTTGTTATGGCGTTGATAAAGATGATGCAAGTAATTATGTCTGCACAAGCAAATGCTTATCTGAGTACATGATGTATCTTTTGGTGATAAGACCAACTATGCTCTCCAAAGGATTCGATGACGAGGATCTCTACCTATTTGGAGAGTCAAGGATGAAATTAAGTACTCCAATACAGAATATGGTTATGATGATCCAGAGTTTCAAAGGAAATGGAAAACAGACAAGGACTCATTGGTAGAAGGTGCGCGCGTGCTCGCCAAGCAATTACTGGAGTCAATATCGGAAAGTGAGAAGCGATGGGAGATGATAGAAGAAGTTTGGGTGGAAATGCTGACGTACGCAGCAGCTCATTGTCCATGGAAAGAACATGCTCATGCACTGAGAAGAGGTGGAGAGTTACTCACTCATGTCTCCTTTCTTATGCTACATCTTGGTTTGAGCATACAGTATCAATACCAGCCAAATAACGAATTTGTGGTAAGGATACCAAAAACATTTCTCAAGTACATTGGTAGATAGATACTACATTTTTTAAAGTGTCAAAATAAAATAATAAATCAGATCATTTCAATTAGATATATTATTTTGGAAATTCCATTTGAATCTTTTTATTTCGTTTTCTTGATGTTATTAATAAATAAAGTGCTTTCAATTGAATATCATTTAATTTAAAACGGTTGACTGATGATTTGTATAAATAAAGTTATCATTTTTTCTATCTTACTCCTTTATCCTCAACTGACATATTAATAATAATATAGGATGAATTATTAATATTAGATATTGCTTTTGACTAATTGAACTTCATGTTTCCCCGCAATTTTCAACAACAAACAAAAAAGCCGACAGGATTCTGGTTACTTAAAAGGTATGTACTAATTTTCTTTCATTATCTTTTGTTTGTTGATAATAATGAAAGAATGATTTGTCAAGTCCAGGGTCCAAAATTATAGGATTTTTTAAAAATAATTAGACTGCTTTTTATTTGTAAATCATCATGGAATGTTTTTTATGATAAAACATTATTATCATTTTTATTAAATTTAAAACATTTAAATCAAATTGGGTGATAATGATTTGATGTAGGAAAAGATATATTATTTTATTTTTCTCACTCAATTCAAATCATTAAATTTAAAAATTAGATTAAGAAGAAAGAATTGGAATTTTATTTTCTACTTCAGTGATTTATCTTTTATTACCCCTTGTTTGTATGTTGATTGAACTTGACAATTTAGCATTGTTTTATTGTAAAGCCATATAGATTTTTCCATTTTGATGTGAAATGGCATTTACCTTTCGTTTTGAATATTAGGAGAATATTATTTTTACCCTTATAACTGTGCAATGTTCCACTTCGATATCAATATTTTAAAATCTTATAGTTTTTCTAAAAGAAGTTTCCATTTTTCCTTTTTAAAATAACTTTTTTTAATTTTCCATTAGAGACTTATTGTTAATTTTAAGTAAGTCAAAAACTAATTCTATGCTTGATTTCACATACAATTCTCCAACTTATTGTTATTGGAGTTGGACCTTTAAAATGAAAATGCACATGCTTCATTAAAGAAAGTACATCATCAGCAAAAATAAAAACTAAAATACTTTGCACATCCTTTTTTTCCATTTAATTTGCATAGTTCGAAGTTCGAACAACGTAAATAAAAACAAGATTGTACTTAATTTTACTACCAAACTTTGATCAATTGATGTAAGGAAATTAGTCATTATTGATGCCTATGTGTCTAAAACAAATATAGAATAAATTATTAATATTAGATATTTGATTTTATTAAAAATTGATTACTTGAATTCCTGATAATACTTTGAATGATGTCTCGCCGCAATTTTCTACAAAAACAAAAAGGACCAGGATTACTATGAGCAGGCTATAAAGAAATATTTGCAAGGCATTGAAAGCTCAACTCCCGATGAGGTATGATACAACTTTTTTTTCACTAATTTTTTAGTTCAGGTTTGTTTTACATAATACATGAATGATTTGTCGAGTTCTTACATCATAGGCAAGAATTATAGAATTTTTATTCTAAAAGTAATAAGATTTTTTTTATCTCATTTAATTCAAATTATTATTCAAAATAAATGATGAAATTTAGAATATAAATGATAAAAATATCACTTTTCTAATTTATAAATAAGAATGAGAAGAAATAATTGAAAGTTTAATTTCTATCTTAATGACTTAATTTGCGTACTTCGAACATGCATATAAAACAAGTTTAGATTTAATTTGGGTGAAAATTTTAGTTAATTGATATCATGAAATTAGTCAAAGCACCTTTATTTATTGAAATAAGAATTTAATCTGAAATTCATGAGAGTGCTAATTTTCATTTTTAAATAAGAATAATTTGCATAGATTAATCAAGTATTCATTACATAGATTAATCAAATATTCATTAAGTACAAATTCTGATTTCTAACATTGCTATTTCGAAGGAGGTGAAAGAACTTAAAAGGATTTTCATATATGATCCTCGAAATGCTAACGAATGAAGTCAATATTCATGCGTCTCTTACTAAGAAAAATTTGGAATAATTATTAATATTAGACATTTGCTTTTATTAAATGATGATTACTTGGTTTTTAACAATAAATTGAATTATGTTTCACTGCAATGGCTGCATAGCAGAGCGCAACATCATGCTTTGATTTACTGTAATACATGAATGATTTGTCAAGTACTTAAATGATAAGGCAATAATTATAGAATTGTTTTCTAGAAGTAATAAAATTTTATTGTCATTATTATTTGTAAAAGATTATGGGAAAACTTTCTTAGGAAAATATTATCATATTAAATTAAAGTATTCAAATCAAATTGGTTGATAATGATTTGATATATAAAAGATATAAATGACTTTTTATTTTTATTTTTCTTATTTAATTTAAATCATTAAACTTAAAGTATGACTGCTAAAAACATTTGAGTGTTCAAATTTAAAAATGAGAGTGAGAGAAAGAATTAGAAGTTTAATTTCTATTATCAAATTATCTTCACTCCTATGTATGCATATTAATCGAAACTAACAATTTAGTATTGATTTGTTGTAAAGCCATAAAATGACAATTTTTTAAATATTGGATGAAAATAATTATCAAAAAAATAATTTTCACTTTCATCTTAGTGCTTCAAAATATTCCAATTTTGGTAGTTTTTAAAAGGTTTCCATTTTTTGATTTTTTAAATAGCTAACCAAACTTTTAATTTTCCTTACTTTTCTCTTTTGGTTCCTCTCAAACTCCCATATATGGTATTATATGTCATAAATACAGTTAAAAACATTCCCAAAAAAATAAAAATTCAAAAATCAATTTTAAACAATAAGTTTTTTCATGATTAGGGTAACATTGGTAATTTTAAAAACTAGATGGATAATATAGAAAATGTTTAAACTATACGAGTATAAGCATAGCATTAATTAATCTATAGAGAAAAAAATAAAGTTTACCGAATTCTTGTATATATTATTCAATTTTTGTATATATAAAAATTGTTCACACGTACATTTGTTTTTATATATCTTGTATTGTGTAAGTTCTTACACACACATTATTTTATTTAAAAAAGGTTGCACTTAATTTGCCTCCTTCGAACATGCATATAAAACAAGATTATACTTTGTTTGGTTGCAAATTTTAATCAATTAATATCAAGATATTAATCAAATCACCTCTATTTATTGAAATAAAAAATTAATTTGAAATTCATGAGAATTCTAATTTGTAGATATTAATCAAATATCCGTTAATTACTCCTGCCAAGTTTCATCATTGCTATTTTGAAGCAGCTGAAACAACTTGAAGAGATTATAGCAGATAAAGATCGAGAGCTTGAGCATAAAAAACGAGATCTTGAGCAAAAGAGCAGGAGCTTAAGCATAAAACACGAGAGCTTGAGCAAAAGAGCAGGAGCTTAAGCTATGCATCAACTCCACAACAAGGAAATGATTCACTTCAAGAAATTTGCCAGCACAAACTGATAATCAAGGGACTGGTCAATCGCCATTAAAGAATGACCACTAGAGACTTACATGTACTTCAATTTCAGGATTTGTAAGATTAGTCAAGGTGCGTGCAAGTTAACTCGGACATCCATATTAATAAAAAAAGACATGGATAATACAAATTAGACAGATATTATTAAATATATGTAGCTTTCTTTTAATTTCATTTTATGCCTTTCTTTAATTAGCACTGCCATTTATGTTCAATGCTACTTCAGGCAAAAAAAAAAAAAAAACTATGGCAGATGAAAAAATATTTAGCCCTACCTGGAACTTATGAAGTTGAGAAACATTTCAAAAACTGGGAACTTGTGTCTTCTGGCACATCATGTGATGCTGGTTTTGAGTATTTTAATGGATGGTTTGGTGTAAAGGTGAAAATTTCAGAAACAGTAATCTATTGTGTTGGTTCATTTTGGATGTCCAAGAACATAGGATGATTCTTGGACAAAGCTATTGTTATGTAGTGGACAACAAAATCCAATGGCTATGACTGCAATGCTGAAGCCTTTCAAGAATTTGGGAAACACGATAAAATTATACTATTGGAAATTACTAATCTCCACCCAGTTGAAAGGAGAATTGGCTTGTGTTTATTTGACCCCTCAATCCAACAATCTAAAAGCTTCTGGTAGAGAAAGTTCATAGGTTTAACAAAGCTCAAGATTATGGGGAGAGCATGGTCTCAGTCTACTTGGCCGAGCATCAAGACACAGATTGCACAAAACAGACAGATTAATAGGTATTTGTAGCTTTCTTTTCTTACGCTTGTACCTTTCTTTACTAGTAGGTGGCGATGTGTTCTTTATATTTCAAGCAAAAAGTTCACAGATGAAAAGTTTTGAGCCCTCTATAATGACACCACTTGCCAGTTTTGTTTCCCAGAAATTTTGGCAGTTCAGAAACTTGGAAGAATAATTGCAATGGAAAATTCTGGCAACTAATTCTTCTGTCAGGCATCAGAAAGTAATTGAAGATGTAATTGAAAATCAATTGTAATAGAATCAGTAAGTTTATTAAGATGCAATAGAAATGAAGCTCATAAGAGACAATCAGTACAGCATGGTAACATTAAACTATCCTGTCATCAACCCTGCACGAGATAATCCATGACTAACCACAGATTTAAAGACAGCGTTCTCCTTCTCAGATCAAAATATATTATTGGGAAATAAGAAGAACCAAAGTTAATTTTTTCACAAACTTTGAAACCACTGTCCATTTTCTGTATCTCTTTCATTTTGATCTCCTATCTTCAGACTCCTTGAAACAGTAAACAGGAGCCTGCCACTTTGGGTCCTCTAGCACCGCCCCCACTTCAAATGTCATAACATGAGCAGTCATTCCTGCAAATCCATAGATTTTCATCATCAAAAAGCCCTAATAATCACACTTTTAGCAAATAACCAGAATCTAATTATACCAATCAATCTATAGCATTTGAACTTGATAAACAACAACAGATAATGATGAAAAGAAATGGGCATTGGTTAAAATTTAAGTTATAAGGAGATGGTATCAGAAGGAGCACCTGTGTAAAAGACCCAGTGAACAGGTCTCTTTGTTATGACATCTTCATAGTACCAAATAAAGTCCACCTTCTGCCACACATTGCAGAGGAAGCCATCAACTTCTTTTAGGCCAAGATAGGTAGCACCTTCAAGCCAATTGGGGCGGAGAACACCAACTGGGAAAAGCAAGACTCTGCATTCTTGATTGGAATCTAAAGTATAGATATAGGAGGTGCCATTATCCCATTCAAGGTCATAAAGAAGCTTTCCAAGTTGGTTCTGGATTATGTTGAAGTTGCGGCCATTAGTCCAGTCATACCAGAGGTCCACCACCTGAAGCGAGCCGTTGTTATTCATGAAGAGTACTGAGTGGAATTGGTGTGGCCATGGAGCTGGAGTTGGGTCTGCTGATTGTGATGATAGTAGTGAGAAACAAAGAGAGAAGGCTAGTGGGAGAATGAGAGATAGAGGTTTGACTATAGAGCCCATTCCTCTTGTTCTTGTACAGTTCAATGAACCAGGTAACGATGAATCAGGTGGCAAGAGAGGATAGCACAAGAAAGTAACAGGGTGAATAAATAAGGTCCACAAAAGATACAGTGGATGAGGTGGTTTTATCCTGACATCAAAATGGGAAATTCCACTTTCAGCCCAACAAAACTTTCGATCATCAAAATTGCCTCGTAGCTTCACTTAATTTTGATATAGATTATATAGATTATATGAGTCTTATAGATTAAGAGTTAGTCTAATAATATATTATGAAGGATAAAGTGATGATTATGTTGATGAAGCATATATGATGGTGGTAAATATATAGTTTTATTTTATTTTATTTTGTCATGAAAGTTTTGATTTTTATATTTTCATTTTTACATAAAGCTTATTCTTTATTAATATTTTTCTTTGGGTTTTAAAATAAAATTTTAATTATGTATAAAAATAAATAATAATCAAACAAAGATTTATTATTTTTTAAATTAGAATCATTGACCTATAGTGTCAATAATGTTTTTTGCATATATGAACTTAAAAAGAAAATAAAAAAAACTATAGGCACCGAATTGTCCCACGACATTGTGCGACCAAGATAAGGAAAAGCCCAAAAGAAGTGGGTAGAGGAAGCTTGTGTGGGGAGCATGAAAGCCACGCTTCCATTCGCTCTCCAAACTTCCTTGATCCTACACTATTTACCTCTCTCTACACACCACTCACTTGTCCCTCTATCTTTTCTTCTCTCGTCATCACTGTTAAACGACGACAGACTAAGAAGAAGAGAAAAGGAAGAAGTCCTGCAAAAATGGCGGTGCAGGTGCATGCACCAACAAGGCTCCAATCCACAAAAACGTTGCCACTTCCTTCTCTTTTAGGTCCTAATGGCAACAATGTTGGCCTTAAGGGACCAGCTGATCGTTTTGCTCTGAAATCATCTTTCTTTTCTCCTCCACTCCACCTCTTGATCGCTAGCTTCTTACAATCAGAAGCAGTCTCTTGCATCTGCTGCACCAAGATTCTCCATGCGTGCTGCAACCAAGCAAGCCTACATCTGTAGAGATTGCGGGTATTATTTATTTTCCCTTTTTCCTTTTATTTCTTTCTGGTTTGAGCATTTGAAAGCTAAATGCACAGGATTTGGTATAACAAAATTGACTATGGTGATGCAGGTATATTTACAATAATGACAGGAAACCCTTTGACAAACTGCCTGATAATTACTACTTCTGCCCTGGTAAATTACTTTCATCTCTGGAATGTTCAATTTCCACTGAAGAAAAATTGTCGTTTGATCACGCATTTATAATGGCCTAATTGCATCAAAGTGTAAGCAGTGGTGTTACCCTCGAATCTAGATACCCGAATGCATCTGCTGATGATCCTGTTGTGTAGGGTACGAGGATATAAAATAACAATTTTGAAATGATTTCTTGTTCTTTTTAAAAAAAACAGGAAAAAGATGTTTATTTATTTTTTAAATAACAATTCAGAGAATGGAATCAAACATTATATAATAGTATAATGCATGTCATATGAGAAATAATATATTTACTGCAATACCGAACCACTTGGCTAGTCTAGTTATTTGCATATTTATTGCGCACCATCTTATAATATATTATTTATTTTAATTGCTCAAATTTATTATTTATTATTTAATTTATCGAAAATTTAATTTTTATAAAACGATCAGTATCATGACCCGTTAGGAGAACCTGGTGGACTCATTTCCTTTTAATGTCGTAGATATTTGCAGAAACAGTACTAATCCGTGAGAAGATTAATGTTTTGAGAAACAGCTTTAGACAAGAAGTAGAGCAGCTCGTAGAGGATTCTTGAACAGAAATCTTGGATGAACAAGACAAAAGACACGCAGTACATTACAACAAAATAGCATAGCTCATGGAATGCTAGACGTCAACACGAGGCCAAGGCATAGCTGGGTGCAGGGGAGTGACGCTGCAGCCTGCAGCAAACACCAAGGCAAGCAGGCATGCAACCACTAACTTTAATTGTAATTGCTCAAAGACTATAAGCTAACATGCTAGCCAGAATGTACATAGCCCTAGCTGATAGGTTATTTATGGGGTGTTGAGAAAAAAAGTGTTTTTGAATTATTATTATTTTGATTTATTTTTTTATATCTTTATATCATTCTGATGAATTAATATTAAAAATATTTTTTTAAAAAATAAAAATAAATAAATTTAATATGTTTCTAAATAAAAACCAATTTTAAAAATAACTGACGCTCCAAGTCTATCTTGTCTTTACATCAATAACAAAAAAAAAAAAAAAACTTCAGCCCGGGGATATGAAATAATAACATGAGCACTATCTTCAAAAATATGTCAATATTATTCAATAAACTATATTATAATTAATGGTACTCATATTAATTATATGTTTATGTTTTTTCATAATTTTATTCAATAATTCTTGCGCTCCTTGAATCAGTATGAGCAAGATAATTCTAGATGTTTTGTTTGCCCTTTTTTTAGCATTTTTATTATTCAAAGCTTGTTTTAATAAATATAAAGAGAATTACAATATTCAAGCATATAATATTAACAGTTTGAAAATATCTTATTATTCATTACAATTACAAACCACAATAGTTAAGGAATATAAAGCCTAACACTCTTCATATTGGCCCTCAGATCTTAGCAACATGAGTGCGTAATTATTCTATTTAAATCTTTTCTATTTAAGACAACATCAAGCCAAATCTTAAACCAAATACTAATTCTATTTAAATCATCCAACTATATAATAAAATGTTAATTGAAATCTTTTGAAAAATACTAATTAAGCTCCAAAACTTCAAAAATTCTAAACCAAAAACGTGCTGAAAGAGAGAGAGAGAGAGAGTCAAGAACAAGATAGAGAAGCGGTTGTAAGTATGCATAAAGAATGATTTGTTTAAAATATACAAAACTCTATTTTTTTTTAATTTATAAAAATTTTCTTTTTGTAGTGTGAAGTTAAAATTTGTTTAAAAATAATATTTTAATTAATAAATCCACTATCAAATTTTCCAATCACCACTATCTCAAAAAATCAAAGAGAAAAACCTGCTTCCTAATCCTGCAATAGATATATCAAGGAGTGAAAAAAAAATCTAAGCTATTCTTACCCCAGGTGTACCATTTGGTTCATCTGCAGTAACTTTTGTTAAAAGCATCGATATTCCTCCACTTATTAAACATGATTCATCATTAAAATCTACCATAAATTCATTTGATTAGCATACAAGCATATTGGCAATGGTTGAATATAAGTACATTATGAGGTAAGAGTTATACAGGCACACAAATACAAGTTCTGTATTTTGGTTCAATTTCAAAGTTCACCGCGAATGATGATCAACTAAAGAAAAAGAAATGATATATATTTTAGCATTCAGAATATGTTGCTGATCAACATCCCAATCAGCCAGGATTTCTAGTATTCAGTATTGAGCTGAAACAGGATTTTAAAGGTTGCCCAGAAGTTAAGCAAAAAATTACCGTAACTGTTTTATACCCTTGTATATACAACTTATGATTTGACTCCAACTGGCCTTCCTTTGCCTTTCAAATCACCGCGAATGATGAGAAGTGCTATACAGTTTATTTCTTCAAACTGGCCTTATTGGAATCGGACTGAAGGTGCTGACCACTTTTGTTTTGCTGTGCAAAAAGTGTTGATTAATAAGTCTATCTACTGATTTCACACACATGCAGCAGTTGAAGGAGAAGACAGAGACGAAGGGAGCTGAAGGCAGGAAGAGGAAGAAGTTTGTTTGTAATAAACTCAATCCAGCTGTAATTCAGTTGATTGTAACAAACTTCTCTAAGGTAGTTAGTCAGTTACAAAGTAGTTAAACACGTGGAAAATGTGCAAGTGTAATGTCCAGTATATAAGGGGCAATCTGTCAAGCAGTTTGTATGCAACTTTCATAAACAATAAAGAGGTGCATACGAAGTTAGTAAAAAGAAGTAGCCTACCTTCTCTCTCGCTCTGCAAAATATCTAAACTTGTTCTTCTCCTCATCTTCAATTAACAATACCTGAAACAAGAACACAAGAAGCGCAGAATCAAAAACACAAAAATCAACAAAAAGAATATATTACCTTTAATAAGTACAAGTATTAATATATTATTCCAATGGACAATGAATTCCCTCACAATTAACATTTGTTTTTCCTCTCTATTATCTTCTGTAACCAAAACCTTTTGGGAGTTGAGTGCACAAACATCGTGTACTCTCAGAAACTCAGCCAAAAGATACGACTCCTTACTCCATTGATGTTCAGTGTTCCTTCTCCAAAACAGAAAGTGAACTTTGTCTATGAAGAAAAGAAAATGCAATATTAATTGAAAGGAAAAACTAAATTAGTCACACTGGATTTATAAAACTAGTTACACTCGATTTTCATACTTCTCCCAACATGGAAACTGGTTGAAATTGTAGTGATCGAAAACTTGTTGTGTCCACAATTATTTAAGCGCATGTGTGTTTATGATTAGTTGACGTTGTAACAGTGAGAAAATAATATAATTCATGTACTGGGATTTCACATAACATCTTAAGTTTATGAGTTGAACGGGTTCTTCAATAACTAAATGATTATGAGTTTCATCTCATTCTCTCTTTCTAATTAGTACAAGGTAGTTTGGTTGGTTGAGCTGATTCTTAAGACAATAACTAATCGGACAATAACTAATCGTAGTACGGTGATTGTTTTATTCATCGATCGAGAGGATCGCTATCGTTGATTAGGTTATCTCTATCCAAATTTCTGAAGATGCAAAATTACACTGATGCAAGGCAGGAAGTTTTGTGCTCTAACGTCATATTGATTCAGAATTCCTTCCTTCTTTAAGTGTCCAAAGATAGATGTATATTGTCTGTCAAGAGAAGAAAAGGCAGCTAAATTAAAGTATCTTGATTCATGCAGCATCTCTTTATTACTATATATTTAGCATCTCTTTATTCCTTTTTACCCAAGCCAAGTACCCAATTCTTACTTGTGCATGTAACTCTGTTTTGCAAAAGCCCCCTATACCTTTCTTTTACTTGCTGCAAGAGCAATATTCTTTTATGATACCTTACCCAAAATCTTTTCTCATAAGAGTCTTTGTGCTAAGAAAACTACGGAATAAATGATTAAATATTAGATATTTGCTCTTGTTAATTGATTGCTACTTGAATTTCTAATTCGTTTTTTCAATGCAATTTTATTTTTTGAAAAAGGACGACAGTCGAAAATATAACAGAAGAGTCATAAAAACCTGTCACTGTGTCATTCATTTCCAACCAAAACTTTCCAGTAATGATAGAGCTGCTATTTCGGCCTATCCCTTTCATTTCGTTCTAATTTGATAGGAAGAGATGCATGAACTTTGGGACATCAGTTGAAAGTCTTTAATAATTTTTGCATGTGACATCAGTCTAGGAGTGTTTGCTGATGCATGATTTATGCAGCAAAATAAAATAATACTCTGCTACCATACCAATTAGCTCGCCCTCAGTCACAAACCAGTTGGGATCTGCTATCCTGATACTTTTGTACCATTCTTGACGATCATATATATATATATATATAGAAATGGGAATAGTTTTGAGAAAAAGAAAGAATGAATCGGGTCTTGGTCAAGCTATCAGCAGAACAGGACTTCTTTCTGCCTATGCCATGCACTATTGCTTCTAAATTCTTTAATTGCCTCTACATGTATGCAAGCTAGTTTTCAAACAGTTCTATGTGTTTTGAAGTGAAAAATAAAATTGAAATTTAAGAGACTCCTAATTTCTATTTTTAAATAAAATAAATTGCGTTTATGAATCAAGTATTAGTTCATTGTTGATACTGAAATATTCCAACAGGGTTATTTTGAAGGTGGAGGTGGCAGAACTTAAAAAGATAGTGCCAGTTAAAGAACAAAAGCTCGAGTAAAGAAAGCAAGAACTTGAGCGATTATGATCTCTTTCAGCTATATGAACTCCACGACAGGAAATCAGCGCACTTCCAGGAGGTTCGCCGGCACAAAGTGATGATCAAAGGACTGGTCAACCTCCTTCAAATAACGAGATCAATTTAAGCGTGGAATGAGAATATTAGATTTTATTATATAGTGATGGAATTATGCTGTATTTAATTGAATATTTATAACATTTTTCTTTTCCACGATTTACCTTAGAAATGACTGTAAGGATTCGTTTAGAGCTTTTCAATGCAATGGTATAAGAAAACTCTCCCATCGAGAATGTGAAGTTTTTCAATTTTGCAAAATGCATCTCTCTTCTTCTTCCTTTTTCTAAAAAAATAGCATCTCTTCTTCTTCCTATTAAGTGTCGCAGAAAAGAAGGCAAAATCTGTCCTTCAATAAACGGAAAGGAGACTGCTTTGAAGTTTCTTCATTCTTACAAGCAGCTTCTCTTTATTATCAACCATCTCTTCTTTGCTTCGTATCCAAGCCTACTACCATATTCTTATGAGGAACAAGAAGAATATTCCCAGGAACCTGCTCAAGCAGGAGATGCTTTCCATCAAGTTTTGAATGGACTTGCACGGAAAATGCCTCATGATAGAAGTGTTTACCTGAAGTCAGGTGAGAAGATCTTAAACTGGACTGCAGGCCCAGTCGGTGACCTGAAACTTTGGTAGCAGCTTTAACTAGACGCTTCTTGAAGAAATTCGTAGCAGCCTGCTCCTTAGTCCTGCCGACAAAGCTAGTTTAATCAAGGTGGCTATTTCACAGAAAGTGTAAATCATGATTACTGATTCGGTTAGCTGGGCAGATATTAAAACTTTTTCTCGTTTATGAGATTGAATAAAGATTGCAAACTGCATCTTTTGACTATTTGGCATCTCTACTTTGTTTGGTACCCAAGCCAGTGCACCTTTAAGTTTCCCAAAAAAGTAGGGAATCTCTGTCCTTCAAGAAATTATAAGGAAACCAATGTAAAGTTTCTCAATATTTGCTTTGTATCCATGCCGACTACTATATTCTGATGTCATAATGATTTCCAAAGCTGGTCACATGTAGAAGAACAGGTAACAGCAGAATCCAATGAAGATAATGCAGCCGTGACTTGTGCTGAACTGAAGCATGAAGATCAAGAATCCCATAAACGCAGTGAGAAGATCACGTAACAGCAGAGCATGAAGATGAATCCCATGAATGCAGTGGAATCGATATCACAGCTACAATTCAAATTCATAGTAACGGTTACAAGCAATTCATGCAAATTAAATACACAGATAATGACACCTAGTATAGATACGTTATTTGTAATATTTGTTATCACTGTAATTCTATATAAACCTGTGTACAGAACAATAACTTATCACGGGAAAATACAATTCCAAAAATTCAAATAGTTGCAGTAATTCTTTAATCTTTTATCACACAAGCTCTTAAGAGAGAGAAACCTCCTTAATCACCCCATCAGACTCTTAAAATTAAGATATTTTGAAGACATGAGCAATGCTAGCAACACTTTCTTCTTCTTCTCATCGTAGAAGAGTTACCATGCTCAAAGTCATATTGATTGATCATTTTGCCTCTGCATATTGAAGTGAAAATAAAATTGAAGTTAAATAATTAAATATAGAAATGATTTTCAATGACTAAACAATGGAAAGGATTAATAGCTTGTATAAATGTCAAATAATTGATAAAATGCACTACAGAGCAAATTAATAACAAAAACCAGGTACAGAGATTCGAGAGGTTGACTTTAAAGAGCAAGAGATTGTTCAGTTGACGAGATCTCTTTTAGCTGCATTAACACACAAATAACAAGTAGAGGCAACATTTCGAGGAGGTTTCTTAGCACAACATGATGATCAAGGGACAGATTAACCTCGGTCAAAATAAACCCATTGTTTTAATCATCGAGAGGATGACTATCCAAATTTCTGTAATTTCTCTTCGTGTTTTGAAGATGCAAAATTCCAGCACATTCATATTGATATTAGCAGTAAATGGTAGTCACATATTCAAACCTTCAGGATGTTTAGTTCTCTAACATCATATTCATATTGATATTCAGAATTCCTTGAAATGTCCAAAAGCTTTGTCTATTGTATCCAGAAAAGAAAAAAAGGAGAACAGTGACTAATTTAAGGTCTCTTCATTCTTGCCGCATCGGCATCTCTTCATTGCTTTGTACCCATGCCAAGTACCCAATTCTTGCTTGTACATGTAAGTATGATTTGCAAAAGTTGGTCAAGCAAGCTCTAAGCGAAAAGAGATATAACCCAGAATTCACTTCCATGTATTAATTTGTAATGCATCCCATATCTTTTCTTTGTATGCTGCAAAAACTTCTATTTTATAATACCTTACCCAAAACCTACTGCAAAATTCTTTTCTCATAAGAGTCTTTTCACTATTCATTTTAAGAGATCATTTAAAAGAATCCAGATTTACTTTTCCATCTTACAAATAGTTTTTTCAAGGGTTGATCAAGAAAACTAGTTTCCACAGTTGAGTAAAAGATAATGATGCTCAAAAACTTGTCTGAAGAAGTCTTAAATTTATGGAACAATTGGGAGATTCGAGGAATGGTTTTGCTTAGTCTCTTACTACAAATCATCCTCATCATATGTGGTCCTCTGCGAAAGACCATTGCCACGGTCTGGATCAGAATTCTTGTTTGGTCTGCATACCTCTCAGCAGACACGGTGGCAACTTTTGCACTGGCTAATCTAGCAAGGAGCCAAGGAGATTCATCAGGTGACGGTTCAAGGAAGGCTAACAATTCCATCCAGGCATTTTGGGCACCTTTTCTGCTCCTGCATCTTGGTGGCCCAGACACAATCACTGCATACTCGATTGAAGATAACGAGTTGTGGTTAAGGCACTTGCTTGGTCTAGTAGTCCAAGTCGTAGTGGCTTTTTATGTCTTCTCAAGGTCTTGGGGTAGCGGTATCCTTCAATTCATATGGATCCCGATGTTCATTGCTGGATTTATAAAGTACTTAGAGAGGACTTGGGTGCTCTGGTCTTCATGCTCCAAGAGTTTAAGAAAAAACTCTTCTCTATCAGGTTTCGAGAGTTCTTACGATCGTACAAGAAATCCAAAAAGTGATCAAGAGAGAGAATATCTTCGTCAAGGTTACACTTTTTTTCATATATCCAAGTTTGCAATGCAGGATCTTTCCCCAAGCTATTGGAATCTAATGTTGAGCCATCACCGGTTTTCCAAAATCCCAGCAGACGGTGCCTTCAAGGTGGCAGAGGTTGAGCTCGGATTATTATATGATATGCTTTATACTAAAGCGCCCCTGATTTACTCCTGTTCCGGAATCATTCTTCGCTGTATCACCTTTCTGCTCTCTGTTACCGTGTTTCTTATCTTCCAGGTCAAGATTGAGAAGCATGCCTACTCATCGATCGACGTTGCAATCACGTATTTATTGCTTGCGGCCTCTGTTTTTCTCGAGCTTTATGCTTTTTTATGCCTTGTTCTCTCTGACCGGACAATGATTTGGTTGCTTGATAAAGGAGGGAACGCCTTGACGAGTGCAATTTATTCTCGGCTAAGGAAGTTAACTACAAGCAAGCGATGGTCAAGATGCATATCACAGTATAACCTAATAAGCTCTTCCATTGGAGACAAGCAACTTAAGTGTTTGAAATTGGTGGGAATCGATGAAATGATGAGGCAAATACATGTGAATCGAGAGCACTTGAATGGTGGACTACAACAATTTATTTTCAAACATCTTCTTAAGAAAGCTGAGAAGATGAAGGAAAATTTTAATTTATTTGATAAAAAATTGAGAAGTAAAATAATTGGTCAGAGGGGAGATGGTGTGCTAGAAAGAGAGGGACTGTTAAAGAACTTCAAGTGGTGCACAACTGAAATAGAATTCAGTCGGAGCATCCTTGTTTGGCATGTCGCAACAGAGATTTGTTCTCGTAATGAGAAAGATGATGCAAGTAATTATGTCTCCAGAAGCAAATGCTTATCTGAGTACATGATGTATCTTTTGGTGATAAGACCAACTATGCTCTCCAAAGGATTCGTTGATGACGAAGATCTAAATACTCCGATGAGAGACCTGCGTCATATGGATATAAATCAGTCCTACAGGGAAGCATCTCGTTATGATGATGAAGAGTTTCAAAAGGAATGGAAAACAAACACGTACTCGCCGGTAAAAGGTGGGAACGTGCTCGTCAAGCAATTAATGGAGTCAATATCGGAAAGTAAGAAGCGATGGGAGATGATAGAAGAAGTTTGGATGGAAATGCTGACTCACGCAGCAGCTCATTGTCCATGGAAAGAACATGCTCATGCACTGAGAAGAGGTGGAGAGTTACTCACTCATATCTCCTTTCTTATGCTACATCTTGGTTTGAGCGAGCAATATGAATACGAGTCAACTAACGACGCATATAGGGTAAGTATACCAAAAACATTTCTCAAGTACATTGGTAGATAGATACTACATTTTTTAAAGTGTCAGAATAAAACAATAAATCGGATCATTTCAATTTAGATATTTTATTTTGGAAATTCCATTGCAATGTTTTTATTTCATTTTATTAATAAATAAAGTGTTTTCAATTGAATGTCATTAATTTTAAACAGTTGACTCATGGTTTGTATAAATAAAGTTATCATTTTTTCTATCTTACTCACTTATCCTCAACCGACATATTAATAATAATTTAAAACAGGTGACTCATTATTTGTATAAATAAAGTTATCATTTTTTCTATCTTACTCATTTATCCTCAACTAACATATTAATAATAATTTAGAATGAATTGTTAATATGAGATATTGCTTTGACTAATTGAACTTCATGTTTTCCCGCAATTTTAAACAACAAACAAAAAGGAGCGAAGAATTTCGTTACTTGCAGAGGTATGTACCACGTTTCTTTCATTATCTTTTTGTTTTTACACAGAACAGCACAACACAAGTTTTTATTTGATAATAATGTATGCATGATTTGTCAAGTCCTGGGGCAAAAATTATAGATTTTTTAAAAATAATTAGACTGCTTTTTATTTGTAAATCATCATGGAATGTTTTTTATGATAAAACATTATTATCATTTTTATTAAATTTAAAACATTCAAATCAAATTGGATGATAATGATTTGATGTAGGAAAAGATATAAATAATTTTTTATTATTTTATTTCTCTCCCTTAATTCAAATCATTTAATTTAAAATAAGATTGAGAAGAAAGAATTGAAAGTTTATTTTCTACTTCAGTGATTTATCTTCACTAGCCACTTGTATGTATGTTAATTTAACTTAACAATTTAGCATTGCTTTGTTGTAAAGCCATATAGATGTTTTCTTTTTGTCGTGAAATGACATTTACCTATTGTTTTGAATATTGGGTGAATATTATTTTTACCCTTATAACTCTGCAATGTTCCACTTCAATCTCAATAATTTAAAATCTTCGAATTTACTCTATAGTTTTTTTTTTAAAAAAAAAGTTTCCATTTTTTTCTTTTTAAAATAACTATTTTTTTATATTTTCCATTAGGGACTTATTGTTAATTTTAAATAAGTCAAAACTAATTCTATACTTGCTTTCACATACATCAAAGCTAATTTTAAATTCTCCATCTTATTGTTATTGGAGTTGGACCTTTAAAATGAAGATTCATATGCTCATTAAATAAAGTACATCATCAGTAAAAATAAAAAAACTATAATACTTTACATCCATCTCATAAAATTAATCTTAAATAATATTAAAATATATAAATTAAAAATACATATAATAAATTATTTATATATATATATATATATATATATATATATATTCAAATATTGATATGTATCATTTAATAATCTATTTATTTTGATATCCAGATCATTTAAATTACATTAGCTACTAAAAAAAGTCACCCATGACAAATGAAAGGTAGACCCGTCTTGTTGATTTCTTTCAATTGATAAATTAATTTAGTTTTATTATTTTTTTAAAATGTCCACATCATTTTCTATTTTTTTCTTCAAAGGAAAAGAGAAATTTCAGACTTTTGAATTTTTTTCACGCTTTACTATTTAATCATGCTTTTTTTTTATTGGTATGAAGGTAGCGTTTGGAACATAGCTCCAACACTGTTTAGAAAGAAAAAAAAAATCTTACTTCAAATTATTATTTATTTTTAGATATATTATTTTGGAAATTCCATTGCAATGTTTTTATTTCATTTTATTAATAAATAAAGTGTTTTCAATTGAATGTCATTAATTTTAAACAGTTGACTCATGGTTTGTATAAATAAAGTTATCATTTTTTCTATCTTACTCACTTATCCTCAACCGACATATTAATAATAATATAGAATGAATTATTAATATTAGATATTGCTTTTGACTAACTGAACTTCATGTTTCCCCCCAATTTTCAACAACAAACAAAAAGATGCGGTCACGACATTTTCTTGAAGAGGTATGTACCACTTTACTTTCATTATCTTTTTGTTTTTACAGATAACAGCGCAACCCAAGTTTTTGTTTGACAATAATGCATGAATGATTTGTCAAGTTCTAAGGCAAAAAATATAGAATCTTTTTTTTTAAAGTAATTAGACTGCTTTTTATTTGTAAATCATGATGTAAAAAACTTCTTGATAAAACATTATTATCATTTCTATGAAATGTAAAACATTCATATCAAATTGGGTGATAATGATTTGATGTAGCAAAAGAACTTCTTAGTATTTTATTTCTCACTTAATTCAAATCATTAAATTTAAAAATTAGATCGAGAAGAAAGAATTGGAAGTTTACTTTCTACCTCTGTGACTTTATCTTCACTACTCCCTTGTATGTATGTTAATTGAACTTAATAGTTTAGCATTGATGTGTGTGTATATATAAATATCATTTAATATTCTATTTATTTTCATATCCGGATCATTTAAATTGCATTAGCTACTAGAAAAAGCCACCCATAACAAATGAAAGGTAGACCTGTTTTGTTGATTTCTTACACTTGATAAATTGATTTATTATTTGTTTTAAATGTTCACGTCATTTTCTATCTTTTTTGTTCAAAGGAAAAGACAAATTTAAGACTTTTGAATTTTTCATGTTTTACACTCTATACTCTTTGCATCCGCCATATTCAATGACCACAGCCTTTAATAGTATAACTCAATGTTTAACTAATAATCGATTTTTGATGTTATATTTTTAGAGTTACATTTTCTTTTGTTGCATAATTGCGCATCCTTTTTCCCGCTTAATTTGCATAGTCCGAACATCATGTAAATAAAAACAAGATTGCACTTAATTTTACTAGCAAACTTTAATCAATTGATATAAGGAGATTAGTTAATATCGATGCCTCCGTGTCTAAGAAAAATCTAGAATAAATTATTAATATTAGATATTTGCTTGAATTTCTGATTAATTATTGATTGCTTGAATTTCTGACAATACTTTGAACGATGTCTCACCGCAATTTTCAACAAAAACAAAAGGAGTGGAATTACTATGACCATGCTATAGACAAATATTTACAAGGCACTGAAAGCTCAACTCCCGGGGAGGTATGCTACCAATTTTTTTTCAATATTGTTTTAGTTCAGGTTTGTTTTACAATAATACATGAATGATTTGTCAAGTTCTTAAATCATGAGGCAAGAATAATAGAATTTTTATTCTAAAAGTAATTAGAAATTGTTTTTTTATCTCATTTAATTCAAATTATTAAATTCAAAATAAAGTTGACCGAATTCTTGTATACATTATTCAATTTTTGTATATATAAAAATTGTTCACACGTACATTTGTTTTTTATATATCTTGTATTGTGTAAGTTCTTACACCACGCATTCTTTTATTTAAAAAAGGTTGCACTTAATTTGCCTACTTCGAACATGCATATAAAAAAAGTTTATACTTTTATTAAATGATGATTACTCGGTTTTTTAACAATAAATTGAATTATGTTTCACGCAATTTTCAACAAAAACAAAAAGGTGGAGCTGCAGGAGGCTAAAGACAAATATTTGCAAATAATTGCAAACTTGTCAAGTCCAGATCTCAGTAAGGTATGATATCAATTTTATTTTACTATCTATTTATTTCTGTATTTGTTTATTTTATTTTATTTTATTTTTATCTATTTATTTCTGTATAGCACAATGCAACTTCATGTTTTGATTTACAATAATACATTACTATTTTTTCAAGTACTTTTAAATCACGTGGGGATAATTATAGAATTTTCTTTCTAAAAGTAATGAAATTTTATGTTATTGTTATTGTTATTGTTACTGTTATTTGTAAAAGATAATACGAAAATTTTCTTAGGATAACATTATCATCTTATTAAATTTAAAGTATTCAAATTAAAATGGATGATAATGATTTGATAAATAAATAAGATATAAATAACTTTTTATTATTTTATTTCTCTTTTTTAATTTTAATCATTAAACTTAAAGTACAGATGCTAAAAATACATGAGAGTTCAAATATAAAAATGAGAGTGAGAGCAATAATTAGAAATTTAATTTCTATATTCTCAACTTATCTTCACTCCCTTGTATGCATACTAATCGAAAATAACAATTTAGCATTGCTTTGTTGTAATACCATAAAATGACAATTATCCTCTTTTTTTAAATAATGGGTGAACATTATTATCATAAAATACTAAAAAATAATAATTTGAAATTTTTTAGGTTAACAAAAGTTACCGCACTCTCGAAAGAACAAAGAACAAAGTTATTTAATAGGTTTCCATTTTGTTTTTAAATAGCTAACAAAACTTTTAATTTTCCTTACATTTCTCTTTTTGTTCCTCTGAAATTCCCATATATGTATTATATGTCATAAAAACACTTAAAAACATTCCCATAAAAAGAAAAATTCAAAAATCAATTTTAAATAGTAAGCTTTTTCATGAGTAGGGTAACATTGGTAATTTTAAAACCTAGAGGGATAATATTGAAAAGGTTTAAACTATAGGAATACAAACATAACATTATAATCCTTTTTATTAAATTTGAAGTATTTAAATCAAATTGGATGATAATAATTTGATGTATAGAAAGATATAAAGAACTTCTTTATTTATCTTAATTAATTCAAATTATTAAATTAAATATTAATGATTAAATTTAAAATATAACTGATAAAAATATATGACTTTTCTAATTTATAAATAAGAATAAGAAGAAAAAATTGAAAGTTTAATTTCTATGTTCTATGTTATTGACTAAATTTGCTTATTTCGAACATGTATATAAAACAAGGGTATATATTAATTTAGGTGCAAATTCTGGTCAATTAATATCATAAAATTAGTCAAATCAATTCTATTTACTGAAATAAAAATTTAATTTGAAATTCATGAGACTGCTAATTTCCATTTTTAAATAAGATTAATAAAAAATTAGTTAAGTACTCATTCTGATTTCTAACATTGGTATTTTGAAGGAGGTGAAAGAACTTAAAAAGATTATCATATATTATACTTGAATTGTTAACGAGTCTAGTCAATATTCATTCCTTTGTGACTAAATTATTAATATTAGACAATTTCTTTTATTAAATGTCTTGATTTTTTTAACAATAAATTGAATTATGTTTCACCGTTATTTTCAACAAAAAACGAAAAGGAGGAGCTAAAAGAGGCTACAGAGAAATATGTGCAAGTAAATACAGACTTTTCAAGGTCAAGTCTCGATAAGGTATGGTATCAATTTTCTTTTATTATCTTTTTATTTCTGCAAAGCAGAGTACAACATCATGCTTTGATTTATAATAGTACATGAATGACATGTCAATTACTTAAATCATGAGGCAAGAGTTATAGAATTTTTTTCTAGAAGTAAAAATTTACTGTCATTATAATTTGTAAAATATAATGGAAAAAATGTCCTAGGAAAACATTATCATGTTATTAAATTTAAAGTATTCAAATCAAATTGGACAATAATGATTTGATATATAAAAAAACATATAAATAACATTTTATTATTTTATTTCTCTCATTTAATTTAAATAAATAAACTTAAAATATGATTGCTAAAAACATGTGAGTGTTCAAATTTAAAAAGGAGAGTGAGAGAAGAATTAGAAATTTAGTCTTTATATTATTAACTTATCTTCACTCTCTTGTAACCATATCAATCGAAACTAACAATTAGCATTGATTTGTTGTAAAGTCATATATTTTTTTTTTAAATATTGGATAAATATTATTTTCAAAAGAATAATGTTCCACTTTCATCTTAGTATTTCAAAATATTCCAATTTACCTTATAGTTTTTAAAAGGTTCCCATTTTTTTTTAAATAACTAACAAAACTTTCAGTTTTCCTTACATTTCTCTTTTTGTTCCTTTCAAATTCCCATATATGTTATTATATGTCATAAAAACACTTTAAAACATTCCAAAAAATAATAATTTAAATAGTAAGTTTTTTCATGATTAGGATGACATTGGCAGTTTTAAAAACTAAAAGGATAATATTGAAAATGTTCAAACTATATGAGTATAAGCATAACATTAATTAATCTGTAGAGACAAAAATAAAGTTTACCGAATTCATGTATATGTTATTCATTTTTGTATATATAAAAATTGTTCACACGTACATTTGTTTTCATATATATTGTATTGTGTAAGTTCTTACACCACGCATTCTTTTATTTAAAAAAGGTTGCACTTAATTTGCCTACCTCGAACATGCATATAAAACAAAATTATATTTAATTTGGTTGCAAATTTTAATCAATTAATATCAGGATATTAATCAAATCACCTCTATTTACTGAAATAAAAAATTAATTTAAAATTCATATGACTCTTAATTTGCATATATTAATAAAATATCCGTTACTTACTCATGCCAAGTTCCATCATTGCTATTTTGAAGGAGAGGAAACAATTGAAAAGAAGTAATAGCAGATAAAGATCGAGAGCTTGAGCATAAAATGCGAGATCTTGAGCAAAAAGACCGAGAGCTTGAGCTATTTCGAGCTTCTTAACTGCATCAGCTCCACAACAAGGAATTGATTCACTTCCAAGAAGTTTGCCAGCACAAACTGATAATCAAGGGACTGGTCAATCGCCATTAAAGAATCATGAGATCAGTTTATGTATGGACTAAAAGTACCAGCTTTCTTACTATGATGTGTTCATAATTATTTAAGTAAATAAATAACTTCATGCAATTCTTTCTCATCGAAAAGCATGAGCAAAACATTTGTATTTGTTATTTAAATTAAACTTTGTTCATCGAGAAAATAAAAATTAAATCAAGCTATTGGTTCCGATTTCAAAATATAAATTTGATTGAGATTTTCATAATAAGATTTGGCTAATATTCTTTAAAATGTTTTTTTTTATGTGTGTTGCTAACTAATTTTTGATCTCCTTTGTTTTTCTATTTTGAAAAGATCAACAAACAAATATAAAAAACTTCCATAATTTTATATCTCCTTTATTTTCTGTTTTGAAAAGAACAACAAATATAAAAGGAGTGCCTCTTTTTCTATAGTGATTTTTATTGGTACATAGACACGGATTATTGTGGATTGCGACAATAAAATTAACATTTAACCCCGGTCCAAAAAATTAAACCCCGGACTAGGGTCATTTTGACATTTCCAAGGGACATGAATGGTATTTCTGAATTCTTTGCACCGTAAAACTACTATTTTACCCTCAGGTGCTAACAAAAGAACACGAGCAGTGGGTGGTGTTTTCGATTTTTTCCAAATTAGTGCACAATGCAAATACTAAAATAAACCCAAAAATGACAAAAAGAAGCCCTGAGCCGAGGGTATTGCGATACTTTCATCACCGGTTTTACGTGGTTAACATTAGGTCCAGGGGTGTATAGGTAATTTACTATTTTTTTATTATTTCTTTTCGGAAAACCTGCAAGCGTGTTGTATGGATGTGCCGACAAGTGTTTCACGTGCACGCGTCATTCGGTGATGCGTGTTGCGTTGATTGGCAATAGAAATTCATTATCTGCCTGTCCCCTAGTGTACCACTCTATCCTTGCCCTCCTGTTGCGGCGCGTGTCTGTGTTTTATTTCAATGGGCAATGAATTCTCTCACAATTAACATTTGTTTTTCCTCTCTAATTATCATTTGTTAATTAAGCTACTTGAACTTTGAATGCTAAGGCATTATTGATTCCTCCATTCAAAATCAACCTCATTTTATTTTTTTCATTTTTAATTTCAAAGAGACTAGCGATTTCTTTTAATATTTTTTACTTTTTTCACTATCACCAAGTAATTAGCTAAAATGGTAATAATCATGTGGTTCTGTAAATAAAAAGATAAACTAATAATATACAATAAAGGATAAGATGATGGATGTGTTCATGAAACATGTTTGATGATAGTAAAGATTTTGTTTTGAAAAATACTGATAAATTAATCCTCATTCATCCCAAAAGCTTATGCTGTTGAAATAGTTTAAAAACTATTTTACTAATTTTTATTACACAAGAAAGGGAAAAAAATAGTTTAAAATCAAAAGGAAAATAAGATATGATTGAAAAAGTTTTTGCTCATACTCTACTCATTTTCCCTATCATCAACCAATTAGCAAATATCATATAGATTATATTATGAAGGATAAAGTGATGATTATGTTGATGAAGCATATATGATGGTGGTAAATATATAGTTTTATTTTATTTTATTTTGTCATGAAAGTTTTGATTTTTATATTTTCATTTTTACATAAAGTTTATTCTTTATTAATATTTTTCTTTGGGTTTTAAAATAAAATTTTAATTATGTATAAAAATAAATAATAATCAAACAAAGATTTATTATTTTTTAAATTAGAATCATTGACCTATAGTGTCAATAATGTTTTTTGCATATATGAACTTAAAAAGAAAATAAAAATAAAAAACCATAGGCACCGAATTGTCCCACGACATTGTGCGACCAAGATAAGGAAAAGCCCAAAAGAAGTGGGTAGAGGAAGCTTGTGTGGGGAGCATGAAAGCCACGCTTCCATTCGCTCTCCAAACTTCCTTCATCCTACACTATTTACCTCTCTACACACCACTCACTTGTCTCTATATCTTTTCTTCTATCATCATCACTGTTAAACGACGACAGACTAAGAAGAAGAGAAAAGGAAGAAGTCCTGCAAAAATGGCGGTGCAGTTGCATGCACCAACAAGGTTTCAAGCCGCAAAAACGTTGCCACTTCCTTCTCTTTTAGCTCCTAATGGCAACAATGTTGGCCTTAAGGGACCAGCTGATCGTTTTGCTCTGAAATCATCTTTCTTTTCTCCTTCACTCCACCTCTTGATCGCTTCTTACAATCAGAAGCAGTCTCTTGCATCTGCTGCACCAAGATTCTCCATGCGTGCTGCAACCAAGCAAGCCTACATCTGTAGAGATTGCGGGTATTATTTATTTCTTGCACAGTACTTATTTTAGCATTTAGCATTGATTTGTTGTAAAGCCATAAAATAGCATTTTTTTTTTAAATATTGGATGAATATTATTATCAAAAGAATAATGTTCCACATTCACCTTAGTACTTCAAAATATTCCAATTTTGGTACTTTCTAAAAGTTTTTTTTTTAAATAGCCAACAAAACTTTCAGTTTTCCTTACATTTCTCTTTTGCTTCCTCTCAATTTCCAATATATGTTATTATATGTCATAAAAACACTTAAAATTTTTCCCCCAAAAATAGTTAAGAATCAATTTTAAACAGTAAGGTTTTTCATGATTAGGGTGACATTGGTAATTTTAAAAACTAGAGGGATAATATTGAAAATATTTAAACTATAGAGTATAAGCATAACATTAATTAATCTATTGAGACAAAAATAAAGTTTACCAAATTTTTATATATAAAATTGTTTCAAGATAATATTGAATTACCTTACTTACATTTGTTTTTATCTTGTATTGTGTAAGTTCGTACACCACACATTCTTTTATTTAAAAAAGGTTTAACTTAATGTGCCTACTTCGAATATGCATATAAAACAAGGTTATATTTAATTTGGTTCCAAACTTCAATCAATTAATATAAGGAAATTAGTCAAATCATCTCTATTTATTGAAATAGAAATTAATCTGAAATTCATGAGACTCTTAATTTGCATATATATTAATGAAACATCTGTTAATTACTCATGCCAAGTTCCATCATTGCTATTTTGAAGGAGGGGAAACAACTTGAAGAAATTATAGCAGATAAAGATCGAGAGCTTGAGCAAAAAGAGCGAGAGCTTGACCATTTTCGATCTTGTTTTACAGCATCAACTTGCAGCACAAACTGATAATCAAGGGACTGGTCAACCACCGTCAAAGAATAATGAAATCAGTTTAAGCATGGACTAAAAGTATTAGCTTTCTTCCTGTGATATGTTCATAATTATTGAAGTGGATTATCTTAGATAAATAAGGTCATGCAATTCTTCCTCATCCCAAAAGCATGAGGAAAACAATTGTGTTTGTTATTTAAATCTGCGGAAGAATAAAAAATATTAATTTATTAATGTCCTAATCGCTTCTGAAAAATCAGCATTATGTTTTAGTTACAAAAGAGTTTGAGATAGATAAGACAGAAATGTTGGAGTTCTTATTAACAAATACCCTAAAATAAAACGGAAAACATTGTTCACCTACACTCATCCGCACTTGGACGCGAGCTTTTTCCCCTGCGAATTCGTCCATTTTTTTTCCACCTGTGAACAATGTAGTGACGATTTTAGCACCGGTAATAAGATAAAATAACATTTTCGGATGAGGGGTAAGGGAGTAATTGCGCGCGTACGAAACTGTCCAGTCCGCCGCAACCTTTTTTTTAATTTTTTAAATAGGTAAAGACGATTCTAACCCCTAATAAGACAAAATATATTAATTAAGGTCAGGGACATAACGATAACTTCCCATTATTTATATATATTTCAAAATCTGTCGAGCGCGTATGGAATGCTACGGTGGCCGGAAATGGGCCACCAGCGTCTAATCCGGTGTGCCTCCTCTTGGTCTTCCTCCTGGTGCGGCGCATTGCTTCACACGGTGGTCGTGGACGCTGCGGTGGATGGTTAAAGCATGTTGCTCTGTTTCTCTCTCTCCTACACATAAAAGTGTAGAAGAGCCGCCCGAGTTTTGTATAAATTCATTTCGGTCCCTTGACTTTTAATTGTGTATATGGACCTGATTTCAATTATATAAGTTTTGATTTTGTTCGATTGGGTCCTTCGATTGCAATTAATGAAATGTTAATGTTTCACTTCGGTCCTCCATCTTTTAATTTCTGGATTAGGTTGAAAAGGCTGAATATATTCGATACAGAAGTTTCATTTTTGCAAATTTTTTCTTGAATTGAAAATATTAATAAATCTAACTTTCATTTCAGCCCTTAAACTTTTAATTTGTTATTTTCATCCCTTTATATATTATTTTCATTTCAGCCCTTATATTTTTATTTTAAAAAATTTCTAATATAATCCCTACTTTTGTCCATGTATATATAAGTGTGTTTAACACAATACTAATACTAATACTAATACTAATACTAATACTAATACTAATAATATAATAATTCTTTTTCTTTTGCAGTAATAGAAATGATATTTTTTATTTTTCTTTTTATATTATGTCTTTGTTTTATCTTTTGTTCAAGTTTCTAGCATTTTTTTAGTCTTTCTTTTATTTTTGTTTCTTTCATAATAATAATAATAATAATAATAATAATAATAATAATAATAATTTAATTGTTTTTCTTGTTTGCTCTTTTGTTAATATTTTTTTCTCAGTGTAATTTAATAATTATTATTGTTTTGACAGTAATGGCAATGATATTTTATTTTTTTCGTTTTGTTAAAGTTTCTAGGATATTTTTAATCTTTCATTAATTATATGTTCTAATATTTATTGAATATTATCTCATAGGAATATATATAGGGAGAAGAAAACATGACCTAAGATTTTTTAAATAAAAAAAATTAATATCAGTATTTTTAAAGACATTTAATATAATGATATAATCAATAAATCGGATAACATAAAAAAACATTTCTTTGAATTTTAATTTTGTGCTTAACACAATCATAATAATTATTATTATTACAGAGCTGCTCTTGGATGGAATCATGGCTTACTGTTGACAGGTAAATGCATTTCTTTTCCTATCCAATTTCTTTGTTTGTGGTTTTGAACAACCCCTCATCCCGCTCCTGTCTTCTTAGATTTAAATGATGATGTGATATCTTGAACAGGTGACGAGGAAGTACTTATGCTTGGTGGCAACTACCATGGGGGTCTTTGTGATCTTGAGAAAATGAGTGCAGTGAAGCATCGTTCTGGTAATGCATTTAGACATGCAACCTGCATTAGAATTGTTTTACATAAATACAAATATATGTGATGAAATAATGATGATTGCTCTATACCACTTCCAAAACTGGAAGAAAGGACCTTTGGGTTTCCTTGTATTTACGATGGGCAAGGAGCTTCAGTTTCTACAGTGTATATGGCTAATTCCCATGTATTACTTACTGTTAGTTTTCATATCACCACCTCTCTGTTTCATGTTCCAGCAGATTCATCTAGAGCTACTTTGAATGAAGTAATTGGTCTTGATGGGGTTAAAGTGGTGAAGATTGCGGCTGGAGCTGAGCACTCTGCTTTAGTAACCGGCAAGTATATTTACTATGAATTGTAAATTTTTCTTTATGGAGTTATTGTGTCATTTCATTTTGTCGATGACATTGTAAATTTTTGGTTAAATTTTTGTTCACAGTGGATGGAGCAATAAAGACATGGGGTTGGGGTGAACACGGTCAACTTGGCCTGGGGAATACAAATGATCAAACTATCCCTCAAACAGTCAGTCTAAGCCCTGATATTCAGAATAAAGAAGCCTCCTTGAATGTTTACTGTGGTAGTGGTTTTACATTTGCCATATGGTCACTCTCTGTCAATCCTGACAATATTTCAAGAAATTGAAAAATGTTCCTAAGTAGTTTGTGGCATTATCCACACCACATGGAAGGATCCTAGGAGTTTAAGTGTCAGATTTCTTTCATTAATGTTCTGAAATATTGATTGGAAGTTTTTAAGATTCCGTTGCTCAAGATGCTCGAGAGAACAAATCTACGAAAGTATTAATCCAGAAAACCGTACAATGAGGTCAAGGAATTTGTCCAAATGCTCAGCAGTTGTTTCCCATGTAAAGCTGTTTTCCGTGTTTCCACATCTGCAGAGAAATGTCTGGTTTGGTACTTGAAAGCCTCCTATCAATGAAACGTGACATTGGATCAGATGTTAGTTAACAGCTAGTCTTGGTATCTATCGAACAACACCAGATGTGCTTAAACAATCACCAGCAGGTGCAAGACATCTTCTCTAACACTTATGCTGTTTGGATTTTCTTGATGTCTTGACTGATGATTATGATAAGTTTTAGATGTCATGGTGATGTAGATGGAAAGTTTCAGTTTCAGTATCAATGATATGGGTTTTTGTCAACTTGAAGGGGGCCATAGCAGCCGTTTATTTTTTAAAATCAACTGGTATTTGAAGAAATTTCTTTAAGTTGGATTTAGATGTATATACACATTTTGTAATGACCTGCTCTACAATAATGTCAACATAAACCATGACTGACTCGATTTAAGAAGTTATCTTGTAAGCAATCTTGTAGATTGCTTTTACTATTTTTACTATTCTATTTTTCCTCTCCTTTTACTCTGTCTTCAGAAGTAATCTTGTAATCTTATAGATTTTTTCCTTCTTGTTGTGAAATGGTAGTTACTTTTTATTATTTTATTTCTCCAACATAATTCAAATCATTAAATTTAAAATATGAATAGTAAAAATATTTGAGTATTCAAATTTAAAAATAAGTCAGAGAGAATTAAAAGTTAATTTCTATCTTATTAACTTATCTTTATATTAAAATCTAACAATTTAGCATTGCTTTGATGTAAAGCCATATAAAAATTTACCCTTTTCTATGAAATGATGATTTTATTTGTTTTGAATATTGGATGAACATTATTATCATAAAATACTAAAAATTAATTTGATGCTTTTTTTAAGATAAAAAAAAAATCTATAAACAAAAGTTATTATAGGTCATAAAAACACTAAAAATATTTCAAAAAAAAAAGAAAAACTCAAAATCCAATTTTAAACCATAAGCTTTTTAATTATTAGGGTAACATTAGTAATTTTAAAAACTAGGGGGATAATATTGAAAAAGTATAACAATACGAGTATAAGCATAACATTAATTATTTCTATTTTTAAAATATCTGCCAATTATTCAGACCGAGTTCCAACATTTTTGGTGGATTTTAACGCTGGTCACTGGCTACATACTAACTTGCTCAGTGTTTCCAAACATCTTTTTTTTCCCCTCTCTCTGGAATGGCTGTAGCTCAAGCAGCTCTCACACACAGGAGAGGTGCCAAGAAGCAGAGCTTAACGTTAGAAAAGCCAGCCTCTTCTGATGCTTCACATGTCAGTTCATTTATTCAACTGGACAAGGTAAGCTGTCTTGTTTTTGATCCGCTAAACATCTGGTTGGTGATTTCTGAATTGACTTTGCATATCTAGCTAGAATCTCTTGAGAATGAAAATATGATAGATAAATCCATTGTTTTAATCATCGAGAGGATGACTTTCCAAATAATTCATCAAAGATGGTTATAGATTTTTTTTTAATCAAGTTGCCAGCACTCTTTGTCTTTCAATTGTCGTCTATAAAATAAAATTTTATTTTATTTTATAAATAAGGAATTATATTTTAGTATTGTTTAATTTATGGGGTTTTTTTAACTCAATTATGCTTATTTGAAAAGTCAGAATTAATTTAAAATAACTCACTAGTTGTCTTTAAGAAAACCTTCATTGTTTCAACAAGACTAAAATAATGTGTCGCATCAAACTAAGGAACATAAAAGAAGATCATATAAAATGTTTTGTGCCAAACAATCACTGTCTCCGTCCAAATCCCTTGCAAGGATTAAGACAGATACAACTTAAACAAATGAGAAAAATAAAAGTCAATTAGATAACAAATTATTTCAATGAACTGGTAGGCTGTCTTGGAAAAAGACCAAAAAAAAAAAAAATTCTTGCAGCCGGCCCCTATGTTTTCCTCGAAAGAAACCATATGCAAAATTCATGGAACCTTAAAGTAAATCCTACCTTAATCCTCTTCAAGACTGCCAGGAACTTATTAAAGCGAGATGCTCAATCTAGGCTGATTGATATTGTATTTTA
Organism: Salix exigua; assembly: GCA_032356905.1. Lineage (NCBI taxonomy): Eukaryota > Viridiplantae > Streptophyta > Magnoliopsida > Malpighiales > Salicaceae > Salix > Salix exigua. The sequence continues at coordinate 198,851 of CM063602.1, forward strand.
AAAATATTTTTGAATTTTTTTTCATTATTTTAAATTAAAATGTTTTGATATATACCCCTGCAAATACCAAATTCTTGCTTGTACATTTAACTATGGTTTGCAAAAGCTAGTCAAGCAAGCTCTAAGTTAGAGGAGAGAGATCCACATTTACCTTTCTATCTTACAAAATAGGTTTATCGAGAGAACTAGTTTCCACAGTTGAGGAAGAGATAATGATGCTCAAAAAATTGCCTGAAGAAGTCTTAAATTTATGGAACAATTGGGAGATTCGAGGAATGGTTTTGCTTAGTCTCTTACTACAAACCTTTCTCATCATATTTGGTCCTCTGCGAAAGACTATTGCAGCAGTCTGGATCAGGATTCTCGTTTGGTCTGCATACCTCTCAGCAGACATGGTGGCAACTGTTGCACTGGGCAATCTAGCAAGGAGCCAAGGAGATTCATCATGTGACGTTTCAAAGAAGGCCAACAATTCCATCCAGGCATTTTGGGCACCTTTTCTGCTCCTGCATCTTGGTGGCCCAGACACAATCACTGCATACTCGATTCAAGATAACGAGCTGTGGTTAAGGCACTTACTTGGTCTAGTACTCCAAGTTGGATTGGCTTTCTATGTCTTCTCGAGGTCTTGGGAAGGCGGTATCCTCCCATTCATAGTGATCCTGATGTTCATTGTTGGTATTATAAAGTACTCAGAGAGGACTTGGGTGCTCCGGTCTTCGTGCTCCAAGAGTTTGAGAAAAAACTCTTCTCTCTCAGATTTCAAGCGTTCTTTTCGTCGTAGGAGAACACGAGAAATTAATCAACAGAGAGAATATCTTCGTCAAGCTTACTCTTTTTTTCATATATCCAAGTTTACGATGCAGGATCTTGTCTCTAGCCATTTTGATTTAATGCTGAGCCATTTCCGGTTTTCCAAAATCCCAGCAGACGATGCATTCAGGGTGGTAGAGGTTGAGCTCAAATTAATATATGATATGCTTTATACTAAAGCACCCCTGATTTACTCCCGTTCTGGAATCATTCTTCGTTGTATCAGCTTTGTGCTCTCTATTATTGTGTTTATTATCTTCCAAGTCAAGATTGAGAAGCATGCATACTCATCGATCGATGTTGCAATCACGCATTTATTGCTTGCGGCCGCTGTTTTTCTCGAGTTTTATGCTTTTTTATGCCTTGTTCTCTCTGAGCGGACTATGATGTGGTTGGTTGATAAAGGAGTGAACGCCCTGGGAATTTATTATTGGCTAAGGAAGTTAACCACAAGCAAGCAATGGTCGAGATCCATATCACAGTATAATCTGATAAGCGTTTGCACTGCAAAGAAGCCACTTAAATGTTTGGAATTGGTGGGAATCGATGAAATGATGAGGCATATGCATGTGAATCGGAAAGACTTGAATGGTGGACTACAAAAATTTATATTCGAACATCTTCGAAAGAAAGCTGAGAAGATGAAGGAAAATTATAATTTATTGGATAAAAATTTGAGAAGTAAAATAATTGGGCAGAGGGGAGATGGTGTGCTAGAAAGAGAGGGACTGTTACAGAACTTCAAGTGGTGCACAACTGAAGTAGAATTCAGTCGGAGCATTGTTGTTTGGCATCTCGCAACAGAGATTTGTTATGGCGTTGATAAAGATGCTGCAAGTAATTATGTCTCCACAAGCAAATGCTTATCTGAGTACATGATGTATCTTTTGGTGATAAGACCAACTATGCTCCCCAAAGGATTCATTGAAGAGGAAGATCTAAATACTTTGGGAGGCAAGAGTTATGCGGATATAATTCAGTCCTATGAGAAAGCACCTGGTTATGATACAACACGGTTTCAAACTAGCTGGAAAACAAACAAGGCAGCGGTATTTGGTGGGCGCGTGCTCGCCAAGCAATTATTGGAGTCAATATCGGAAAGCAAGAAGCGATGGGAGATGATAGAAGAAGTTTGGATGGAAATGCTGACGTACGCGGCAGCTCATTGTCCATGGAAAGAACATGCTAATCAACTGAGAAGAGGTGGAGAGCTACTCACTCATGTCTGCTTTCTTATGCTACATCTTGGTTTGAGCGAGCAGTATGAATACAATTCATCTGACAGAAATGTGGTAAGTATACCAAAAACATTTCTCAAGTACATTGGTAGATAGATACTACATTTTTTAAAATGCGTGAATAAAATAATAAATCATATCATTTCAATTTAGATATATTATTTTGGGAATTCTATTTGAATGTTTTTATTTTTGTTTTCTTCATTTTATTAATAAATAAAGTGCTTTCAATTGAATGTCATTTACTTTAAAACGATTGACTCATGATTTGTATAAATAAAGTTAGAATGAATTTAGAATATTAGATATTGCTTTTGACTACTTGAATTTCATGTGTCCCCGTATTTTCAACAAAAAACAAAAAGGTGATACCGAAGATATTTAGTGAAGAGGTATGTACTGATTTTCTTTCATTATCCTTTTTGTTCTTACACATAACAGCTCAACACAAGTATTTGTCTGATAAATGATTTGTCAAGTCCCGAGGCATTTATTCTAGAAACATTTTTTTTTCTAAAAGTAATAGTTTTTCTGTATGATATTTGTCATTCAATATTTGATTTTAAGCCTCTTTACAAATTAAATTATTCATTTTAGGGCAAGTTATATGGCTAATAAATCACCATTAGAGACACCTTACATGATTGCTTCTAAATTCTATACTTGCTTTCCAACTTATTGTTATTGGAGTTGGACTTTTAAAATGAAGATGCATATGCTTCATTAAAGAAAGTACATCATCACTAAAAATAAAACTAAACACATTATGTTGGATATATATTGATAAAATTAAAAAAAACATATATAATAAATTATTGATCAACTAATAATCAATTTTTGATGTTATATTTTTAGAGATTCTTTTGTTGCATAATTTTTACACACACACACACACACACACACACACACACACACATATATATATATATAAATAAACTTTTTCCACTTAATTTGCATAGTTCGAACAACATGTATTAAAAACAAGATTGTACTTAATTTTACTACCAAACTTTAATCAATTGAAGTAAGGAAATTAGTCAATCTCCATGCCTCCGTGTCTAAGACAAATCCAGAATAAATTATTAATATTAGATATTTGATTTTATTAATTATTGATTACTTGAATTCCTGACAATACTTTCAATGATGTCTCACCGCAATTTTCGACAAAAACAAAAAAGGAGTACGATTACTATAAGCAGGCTATACAGAAATATTACCGAGGCATTGAAAGCTCAACTCCCAATGAGGTATGATACAACTTTTTTTTTTTACTATTTTTTTAGTTCAGGTTTGTTTTACAATAATACATGAATGATTTGTCAATTCCTTAAATCACGAGGCAAGAATTATAGAATTTTTATTCTAAAAGCAATTAGAAATTGTTTTTTTTTATCTCATTTAATTCAAATTATTAAATTCAAATGAATGATTAAATTTAGAATATAACTGATAAAATATACCACTTTTCTAATTTATAAATAAGAATGTGAAGAAATAATTGAAAGTTTAATTTCTATCTTAATGACTTAAATTGCATACTTTGAACATGGATATAAAAGAGGGTTAGATTTAATTTGGGTGAAAAATTTAGTCAATTAATATCATGAAATTAGTCAAAGCACCTTTATTTATTAAAATAAGATATTAATTTGAAATTCATGGGAGTGCTAATAGTTGAGTTTAAACTATAGGAGTATAAGCATAACATTAATTAATATCTTATATATAAAATTGTTTCAAGATAATATTAAAATACCTTACGTGCATTTTTTTATTTGAAAAAGGTTTCACTTAATTTGTGTACTTCGAACATGCATATAAAACAAGATTAAACTTAATTTCGCTGCAAACTTCAATCACTTAATATAGGGAAATTAGTCAAATCATCTCTATTTATTGAAATAAAAAAATTAATCTGAAATTCATGAGACTCTTAATTTGCTTATATTAATAAAACATCTGTTAATTACTCATGCCAAGTTCCATCATTGCTATTTTGAAGGAGGTGAAACACCTTGAAGAAATTATAGCAGATAAAGATGGAGATCTTGAACAATGTTGATCTTGTTTTACTGCACCAACTTCACATCAAAAGAAGTGATTCACTCCCAAGAAGTTTGGCAGCACAAACTGATAATCAAGGGATTATTGAAGTGGATTATCTTAGATAAATAAGGTCATGCAATTCTTCCCAAAGTTATTGATCCCGTTCCGTTCCGGCCGGAACGGCCCGTTCCAATGCAAAATCCGGGACAAAACGACGATGTTTTTGTCCGGTTAAAATCCGCCAGATTCGGCAATTCCGTCGGAACGCCTGATTCCATCCAGGCGTTCCGTTCCGGGTTAAAAAAAAAAAAAACTCAACCTATAAATTATATATTAGTAAAAATAAAAAATTAAGATCTGAGTCCTAATAGTGTTCTTCCAGCATCGACGTTGCTTAAAAGCGAAAAGAGAAATGCAAATGGCAAACTTGCGCGTAAAGATGATATTTTAAGGATGAAGGAGGGCTTCACCGACATTAGCTTCCCTCATTACCGTAGTTCGCCTTGTAACATGAAGTCAAGAAGGGGAGGGGGCGGCTAGAGAAAAAGAAGGGATGGGTAGGGTTTTGTTTTGTTTATTAAAATGAAGGGGACAAATGGGTGGGGGTAGTTTTTATACTAATTATTATATAATAATAATAATTAATTAATATATTAATTAATTATTAATTACTATAATAATAGTTAACCTAAAAAATAGGGGTATTAATTTGTAATTAATTTGATTGAATTATTTGTAATGGAATGTATTTTAATTAGTTATGTTTGAACTTATTGATTATTTCTTAATGTGTTCATTTTGTTTTTTTTAAGTTTTTCTAACATTAAAAAATAATAAGTAACATTAATTAATTTCAAATACAACAACCATAAAAAAACATAGAATTACTTGAAAAACATACAATAAGTAGCTTAAATTTCAAATATTCTGGATCTTTTAATTATAATTAAATTCATTTTTTATTTTTATTTTTTAAAAATAATTTTATTGTTGGAATTTGAGAGATGTTTCTAATTTTGAGATTATGTTTGTATTGTATAATTTAAATTTCATTTATCTTGAATTTAAATTATACTTGTTAAATTAATATTTTATTTTTTTCATATATATAATTAAATAAAAATGAACAGTACAAAACCGGAACGGTACCCGGAACGGTACCGAAACCGGAACGTTCCGTTCCAAACACAAATCCGGGACGGTACCCGGGACGGGATCAATAACTATGATTCTTCCTCATCCCAAGAGCACGAGGAAAACATTTGTGTTTGCTATTTAAATTTGTGCTCATATGCGGGAGAATAAAAAATATTAATTTATTAATGTCCCAATCGCTTCTGAAAAATGAGCATTATGTTTAGTTACAAAAGAGTTTGAGATAGATAAGACAGAAATGTTATTTGTTGGAAAAAAAAGAGTTCTTATATTTGTCTAAAAGGAAGGGACAAATAAGAAGACATAACCAAGTTAAATATTCACTATTATCGCTTGACACATTTTATAATTTTTATTTTTGCTAATTTTCAAATTTCATATCTTCCTCTCAAATGCATAATTGTCAATACCGTTCCAGTTTTTGAGTGGAGCGGAACGTTTCGATTCGGAGTGTTCAGCTGCCATTTTGGTGTCAGATCTTGTTCATATATAATTATATATATATATATATATATGAAAAAAAAAGAAAATATTAATTTAACAAGCATAATTAAAATTTAAATTCTTTTAAATTATTTTTATGTATAGATGTCAAAAATAATTTTTAAAAATAAAAAAATCTGTATTGAATAAGAGAATGAATTCTTTACCCTTATGTGAAAATATGGTATTAATTTCTCAAAACTATGTAAAGTAGGGAGTAGTATTGTAAGTTATCTATAAAATCAGTCTCAAATGTAATAGAAAAACAACTGAATATACATTTTAAGAGCATTTCGAAATTCTAAATGGTATCGGAGCAAGTCTGATTTTTTTTCCGAATTATATTCGTATGTTTTTAAAGCAGGCTACAATGTTCTTAACACTGTCCATTGAATTCTTAATGTTCAAATCAAAGCCATTTCAGTGCGTTTTTTCCATTGAACTGCTACAGTTTAAATCAAGGTTCTTCCCGTGTTCAATCAATGAACACAGAACCCAGAAAAATCCAGACATCTTTAACCCAACCTTATCAACCCAGACAACCCAAAAAAATCATCTTCATCCTCATCCTATCTACAACTTCAAACCAGAACCCACCACCACTCAAACTCGAACCCACAAACATTCAAAACTCAAACTAGAAATTCGAACCCCACAACACAGACACAGAACATTAACCCACACAACCCGGATATTCAAAATAAAAAAAACCACAAAATGGAAATTAACCCCACGAATACACTTACCTCTAACCCGAAAAGGCATAACCATGTTAAAGGAAGGGACAAATAAAAAGACATAACCAAGTTAAATACTCACTAGTATTGCTTGAATTTTTTTATTTTTCTAATTTTCAAATATTTTATATCTTTCTCTCACACATGCACGTGTGTGTATATATATTAGAATACTTTTTGTGAATGTTGTCATATTAAATGCTTGTTTTTTTTTTCCATTTCATCAAAATCTGATTGTTCAAAATAAACAAGAAATTATTATATAATTTAATATTTTGAATAAAATTAATTCTGTGCTTGCTGTAAATATATTATTTAATACATAAACTGTTATGATATTTGTAGAAATTGCAGGTATTAATATTATTATTTTTCCCTTTTTCCTGGACAGTTTCTTTCACTATTCACTAATCAAGTCTGTTCTCGAGTTTCCTCAATTCTAACATGGCAGAAGCAAAGAAGGCAAGAGTTGTACGAGCCAGTATTGATGCAGTCTTACACATCACAACCTAGATTCATGCAAAAAGTTTCAATGTGCCTATTGAGTTTGGTTGTATTGAAAATGTAATTAAGAATTCTGCAACAAGTAATGGGGGCAATGAAGGAGGTGGCGGGTCTTCTATCAGAGGTGGAAGTGACAGAAGTGGTGGTGAGCCTAGCTTTGGCAATGGTGATGGAAGTGGCAGGAGTAATAACACCTTTCCCCCCCCCTTTCTTTGGAATGGCTGTAGCTCAAGCAGCTCTCACACACAGGTTTTCCTGGAAAAATCATCAGCTCGAAGCCGTATTGATTGAATATTGTAGTATTATTAATGGATATTTAAAACTCTTTTATTTTAACTTGTGATGAATTTATAAATCCATTACATATTTTATATCTTGATTCAATTTTTATTGTGTGCTTATTAAGATTTTACACCATGCATGCATCTTTTGTATAAAACTAGTTACACTTGATTTTCATACTTCTTCCAACATCAAAATTGGTTAAATATTGTAGTGATCACAAACCTGTTGCGTCCACAATTATTTAAGTGCACATATGTTTATGATTAGTTGACGTTGTAACAGTGAGAAAATAATATAATTCATGTACTGGGATTTCACATAACATCTTAAGTTTATGAGTTGAACGTATTCTTCAATAACTAAACGATTATGAGTTTAATCTCATTCTCTCTTTCTAATTATTAGTACAAGGTAGTTTGGTCGGTTGAGCTGATTTTTATGACAATAACGAATCATAGTACGGTGATTAGGTTATCTCTATCCAAATTTCTGAAATTAAAGTATCTTGATTCATGCAGCATCTCTTTATTACTATATATTTAGCATCTCTTCATTCCTTTGTACCCAAGCCAAGTACCCAATTCTTACTTGTGCATGTAACTCTGTTTTGCAAAAGCCCCCCATACCTTTGCTTTGCATGCTGCAAGAAGAATATGCAGCAACTCGTCTTTTATGATACCTTACCCAAAATCAACTGCAGAATTCTTTTCTCATTAGAGTCTTTGTGCTAAGAAAACTATGGAATAAATGATTAAATATTAGATATTTTCTCTTGTTAATTCATTACTACTTGAATTTCTGACAGAAAGTTGAAAGATGTTTCATTGCATTAATTTGTAAAGAGGTATAACCCAAAATCCACTTTCATGTATTAATTTGTAATGCTGCAGAAACTCCTATTTTATAATACCTTACCAAAAACCCACTGCAGAATTCTTTTCTCATAAAAGTCTTTTCACCATTCATTTTAAGAGATTGTTTCAAAGATATTCACATTTACTTTTCCATCTTACAAAATAGTTTTTTCAAGGGTTGATAGCGAAAACTAGTTTCCACAGTTGAGGAAAAGATAACGATGCTCAAAAACTTGCCTAGAGAAGTCTTAAATTTATGGAACAATTGGGAGATTCGAGGAATGATTTTGCTTAGTCTCTTGCTACAAACCATCCTCGTCATATTTGGTCCTCTGCGAAAGACCATTGCTAGAGTCTGGATCAGGATTCTCGTTTGGTCTGCATACCTCTCAGCAGACATGGTGGCAACTGTTGCACTGGGTAATTTAGCCAGGAGCCAAGGAGATTCATCAGGTGACAGTTCAAAGAAGGCCAACAATGCCATCCAGGCATTTTGGGCACCTTTTCTACTCCTGCATCTTGGTGGTCCAGACACAATCACTGCATACTCGATTGAAGATAACGAGTTGTGGTTAAGGCACTTGCTTGGTCTAGTAGTCCAAGTCGTAGTGGCTTTTTATGTCTTCTCAAGGTCTTGGGGTAGCGATATCCTTCAATTCATAGGGATCCCGATGTTCATTGCTGGATTTATAAAGTACTTAGAGAGGACTTGGGTGCTCTGGTCTTCATGCTCTAAGAGTTTGAGAAACTCTTCTCTGTCAGGTTTCAGGAGTTCTTATGATCGCATGCAGAAATCTAGAAAGTGATCAACAAAGAGAATATCTTCGTCAAGCTTACACTTTTTTCATATATCCAAGTTTACAATGCAGGATCTTGCCCCTCCCTTTTGGGCTCTATTGGCGAGCCATTTGCGGTTTTCGAAATCCCAGTGACGGTGCCTTCAAGGTGCTAGAGGTTGAGCTCGGATTGATATATGATATGCTTTATACTAAAGCGCCCTGATTTACTCCGTTTTGGAATCCTTCTTCATTGTATCACCTTTACGCTCTCTGTTACGCGTTTATTATCTTCCAAGTCAAGATTGAGAAGCATGCCTACTCATCGATCGACGTTGCAATCACATATTTATTGCTTGCGACCTCTGTTTTCTCGAGCTTTATGCTTTTTATGCCTTGTCCTCTCCGACCGGACAATGATTTGGTTGCTTGATAAAGGAGGGAACGCCTTGACGAGTGCAATTTATTCTCGGCTAAGGAAGTTAACTACAAGCAAGCGATGGTCAAGATCCATATCACAGTATAACCTAATAAGCTCTTCCATTGGAGACAAGCAACTTAACTGTTTGAAATTGGTGGGAATCGATGAAATGATGAGGCAAATGCATGTGAATCGGAAAGGCTTGAATGGTGGACTACAAAAATTTATTTTCGAACATCTTTTAAAGAAAGCCGAGAAGATGAAGGAAAATTATAATTTATTTGATAAAAAATTGAGAAGTAAAATAATTGATCAGAGGGGAAATGGTGTGCTAGAAAGAGAGGGACTGTTAAAGAACTTCAAGTGGTGCACAACTGAAATAGAATTCAGTCGGAGCATCCTTGTTTGGCATGTCGCAACAGAGATTTGTTCTCGTAATGAGAAAGATGTAAGTACTTCTGTCTCCGAAGCAAATGCTTATCTGAGTACATGATGTATCTTTTGGTGATAAGACCAACTATGCTCTCCAAAGGATTTGTTGACGACGAAGATCTAAATACTCGATGAGAGACCTGCGTCATATGGATATAAATCGATCCTACAGGAAGGACCTCGGTATGATAATGCAGAGTTTCAAACGGAATGGAAAGCAGAAAATAAGTCAGCGGTATTTGGTGGGTGCGTGCTCGTCAAGCAATTAATGGAGTCAATATCGGAAAGTAAGAAGCGATGGGAGATGATAGAAGAAGTTTGGATGGAAATGCTCGACTCACGCAGCAGCTCATTGTCCATGGAAAGTGATAAACCGATTCTGATCTTTCACTAGGACTCTATAATGTATATTCAAATTATAGACAAGTCCTGCACTTCTCGGTTGTAATCTTTAATTCAAACTCATCCTGTCAAGTAGAGGAAACGGTTAGGTTCAATGTATATATATTTGACCTCTGTCAATAATATTGATAAGCAACAATTCCACAGAATCTCTTCACTCTATCATGGTATCAGAGCTCCCCTGATCCTTCTTTTTTTTTTCTTTCTCACGTCCCCTTGACCCCTCTGTATGACAATGTCAAACTCAGTCCCAACAAACACAGAAACCCAACTCATTACCATCAATACCGCTGCTCAAGCCCCACTCAAATTAACCTCTGCAAACTATGCTTCCTGGAAAATCCAATTTGAAACCCTTTTTGTTGGATACGATTTACTTGGTTACATTGATGGATCAAATCCATGTCCATCACAAACCATCACCACCAATGACACATTTGCTCCAAATCCTGCATATAATTTTTGGGTGAGACAAGATAAACTCATCCTCAATGCAATCATAGGCAGCCTTTCACCGCAGCTTATATCTTTTATTGCACAGACCACCACCTCTTGAGAAGCATGGCAAGTACTTGCTTCTACTTATGCCAAACCATCACGTGGCAGACAAGTGAAAAATCAGTTGAAAAACCTCACCAAAGGCTCTATGAGTATAACAGATTTTGCTTACTTTATTAAAGCCAGATTAGATGAACTTGCTGTTCTTGGTGCTCCCATGGATGCTGATGATCTTATTGAACGCATCTTAGATGGTCTTGATGAAGACTACACAGAACTTGTTCGAGCTGTTCAAGCTCGTGAATCAGCCATCTCCTTTGATGAGCTACATGAAAAACTCCTCTTGTTTGAAGCAACACTTCAAACACGGTCACAGTCTTCTCGTCTTGGTCCAGTTACAGCCAATTCCATGACCAGAAATTCCACCAACAACACCTGGCGTCAATCACGACCCAACTGGCGATCACCAACCAATGGAAACTACTCTCGTTCTCCAGCCATCAATAATATGAGACTGTCATGTACCCAACCCAAACGAGACACACTCGTCCACCTGCACGCCCATACCTGGGCCACTGCCAAATATATGGCACTCAAGGCCACACAGCCAAACGTTGTCCTTCATTCAATTTAGTGCCAGTGCAGAGCTCTACCAATGCCAATTCTTCTCTCGGCATGAACTCAACATGGCAACCTCAGGCTCATTACACCTCTCACTCTTCCTCTGCTAATGCATCATGGGTATTGGACAGTGGGGCTTCTCATCATGTAACTGGAGATTTCAACAATCTTTCTCTCCATACACCTTATGCTGGGAACGATGATGTTATGCTTGGAGACGGATCAAATCTGCAAATTAGCCACACTGGTTCAGTATCTCTACCTACACCTACTGTTTCGTTTCATTTAAAAGATGTTCTATGTGTTCCCCAAATGCATAAAAATTTGATATCCATTCTGCGATTTTGCATTACCAATAATGTCTCCATTGAACTTTTTCCAACATGTTTTCACGTGAAGGACCTGCAGACGGGGAAAATACTTCTGCGAGGAGGTACTAAAGATAGAGTTTATGTATGGCCAGCTGCCCAGTCACTCCCACCCATCCTAGCCTTTTCTACTGTCAAAACTACATCCTCAACTTGGCACCAAAGACTTGGTCATTCGGCTTCTCCCATTCTTAGACACACTTTGTCAGCGTATAAGTTACAATTTTCCTCCCAAAGTAGTTTTTGTTGCAATTCATGTTTAAGCAATAAGAGTCATAAATTACCATTTTCCAAATCAACTTTGCAAACATCACAGCCTCTTCAAATTATATTTTCTGATGTTTGGACATCTCCTATTGTCTCTCATGATGGATACAAATACTATGTTATATTTGTTGATCACTTTACAAAATATATATGGTTGTATCCATTAAAACAAAAATCTGATGTTCAGCAAGTGTTTAAGCAATTTAAAGCTATTGTTGAAAAATTCTTCAATAAAACAATTGTCTCCTTTTATACAGATAATGGTGGTGAATACATTGCTCTCAAATCTTTTCTTTCCGATAATGGAATCAGTCATCTTACATCACCACCACACACACCCGAACATAATGGGTACTCCGAAAGAGGACACTTGCACATTGTTGAAACTGGTCTTGCTCTTTTTTCTCATGCTTCCATTCCACTGCAGTTTATTTGATCAATAGGATGCCTACTCCTACATTAAACATGTCTTCGCCATTTGAATCATTTTTTTGCAAAAGTCCTAATTTTGATCAACTCAAAGTTTTTGGGTGTTTGTGTTATCCTTGGCTTGGTCCGTATACATCTCATAAACTTGAATCAAAATCAAAACCATGCGTTTTTCTTGGATATTCACTTTCTCAAAGTGTGTATCTCTGCTTTGATAAATTAAGCAACAAAATGTATATCTCCCGTCATGTCCAGTTCATAGAGTCTGTTTTCCCATTTCAATTAGCTTGTTCAACTCCTTCTGAAAATTCAACCCTTGTGTCTGACTGGTTGCCACCAACATTATTTGTTCAATCTTCTCCTCCACAGCAGCTGGCCAACACGACTTCATCATCACAGTGTCGAGCAGAAGTCACCCCTGTTTCAGACCCCTCACTCAGCTCCTCTGCCTCTCCATCACTATCCACCACAGATGCCTTAAATTCTGCTCCCCATTAACCCGTTCCTTCAGCCTCTTCCCAAGCACCACCTCAACAGCTAGTCACTCACCACCCCATGATTACTCGGTCACAAAACAACATCAGAAAACCCATCCAAAAACTCACTCTTCACACAGGTACAACACCAAACAGACAGCCCGAAACACTCACCAGTACTCATGCTTCCAGTGAAACTGAACCAACCACCACTGCCATAGCTCTCGGTGATCCACACTGGCGTAAGGCCATGACTGAGGAGTATGATGCTCTTATGAGCAATGGCACTTGGGAACTTGTTCCCTCTTATGGTATAACAAATGTTGTTGGTTGCAGGTGGGTTTATCGCATTAAGAGGAATCCTGATAATTCCATACAAAGATTCAAAGCACGGCTTGTCGCAAAGGGGTTTCACCAGCGTCCAGGTGTGGACTACAATGAAACTTTCAGCCCCGTTGTGAAACCCACAACAGTTCGTCTAGTGCTCAGCTTGGCTATAAGTCAAGGTTGGCCTCTCAAACAACTGGACATAAATAATGCCTTCCTCCAAGGACATTTATCAGAATCAGTCTACATGTCACAACCACCTGGATTTATTGACAGTAAAAATCCCTCCTATGTGTGCAAATTTCACAAGGCCATTTACGGTCTAAAACAAGCACCCCGGGCTTGGTATTATGAATTGCGCACATTCTTGCTTGCTTATGGTTTTCGTAACTCTCACTCGGACACTTCTCTTTTCATCTACACCAGTTCGCAGCACATATTATACTTATTAGTATATGTAGATGACATTGTTGTCACAGGGAACAACAATGATTTTTTGGCAGCCTTTATTTCTCGTCTTGCAGCCAGGTTCTCCCTTAAAGACCTTGGCAATTTGTCATACTTCCTCGGTGTTGAAGTGCTCAATCACAGCCGTGGACTTCTCCTCTCTCAGCGACGCTACATCACAGACATGCTCACCAAATTAGACATGATGAATGCAAAGACAGTGCCCACTCCAATACCGAGTTCTGCATCAACAATTTCACTACACACGGGATCCCCTATTGAAAATCCAACACTCTACCGTGAAACTGTTGGCAGCCTTCAATACCTCTCACTAACGAGGCCAGATGTTTCTTTTGCTGTAAACAAACTTGCTCAATTCATGCACAATCCCACTGATGCCCACTGGACTCTTGTCAAGCGTGTTCTACGGTACCTTCTTGGAACAAAGAACAAAGGTTTACTTCTGCAGCGTGATTCACCATCCTCACTACATGCATATGCTAACAAACTTCATGCATTTTTTGATGCCGATTGGGCTGGAAACAAAGACGATTACTCTTCTACAAGTGCCTATCTAGTCTACCTTGGTCGTAATCTAATATCCTGGAGCTCAAAGAAACAAAAGACTGTTGCTCGCTCTTCCACAGAGGCTGAGTATCGGTCGGTTGCTGCCACTGCATCTGAGCTCAGCTGGGTTCACTCACTGCTCCAAGAACTTGGTGTCACTCTCCCATCTCCTCCAGTCATCTATTGCGACAACATTGGTGCGACTCAATTAAGTGCAAATCCTGTTTTTCACTCCCATATGAAACATGTTGCAGTGGACTACCATTTTATTCGTGATCAAGTCCAGTCTGGTCTCCTACGGGTTGCTCATGTCTCTGCTGCTGATCAGCTTGCAGACCTCCTAACAAAGCCACTGTCCACCTCCACCTTCCAATCATTCCGGGACAAGATTGGCCTCTTTGATCGTGGCTCATCTTGAGGGGGCATGATAAACCAGTTACAGTCTTTCACTAGGACTCTACAATGTATATTCAAATTATAGATAAGTCCTACACTTCTCGGTTGTAATCTTTAATTCAAACTCATCCTGTCAAGTAGAGGAAACGGTTAGGTTCAATGTATATATATTTGACCTCTGTCAATAATATTGATAAGCAACAATTCCACAGAATCTCTTCACTCTATCGGAAAGAACATGCTCATGCACTGAGAAGAGGTGGAGAGTTACTCACTCATGTCTCCTTTCTTATGCTTCATCTTGGTTTGAGCCAACAGTATGAATACAAGTCATCTGACAAGCCTGGATATAAATATTATTCAGAGGTAAGTATACCGAAAACATTTCTTGAGTGCATTGGTAGATAGAGAATAAAGAATAAATAGGATCATTTCAATTTAGATATATTATTTTGGAAATTCCATTTCAATGTTTTTATTTCATTTTCTTAATAAAAAAAGTGTTTTCAATTGAATGTCATTTAATTTAAAACAGTGGACTCGTGATTGTATAAATAAAGTTATCATTTTTTCTATCTTACTCACTTATCCTCAACTGACATATTAATAATAATTTAGAATGAAGTGTTAATATTAGATATTGCTTTTGACTAATTGAACTTCATGTTTCCCCCCAGTTTTTAACAACAAACGAAAAGACGCCAGTACTTTCGTTACTTGAACAGGTATGTACTTTTCTTTTATTATCCTTAACAACGCGACACAAGTTTTTGTTTGATAATAATGCATGCATGATTTGTCAAGTCCCGGGGCAAAAATTATAGAATTTCTTTTTTAAAAGTAATTAGACTCCTTTTAATTTGTAAATCATCATGGAAAGCTTTTTCTGATAAAACATTATTATCATTTTTATTAAATTTAAAACATTCAATTCAAATTTGGGTGATAATGATTTGATGTAGGTAAAGATATATTATTTTATTTTCTCACTTAATTCAAATCATTAAATTTAAAAATTATATTAAGAAGAAGAATTGGAATATTATTTTCTACTTCAGTGATTTATCAAAAACAAGATTGCACTTAATTTTACTAGCAAACTTTAATCAATTGATGTAAGGAAATTAGTCAATATCGATGCCTCCATGTCTAAAACAAATATAGAATAAATTATTAATATTAGATATTTGATTTTATTAAAAATTGATTACTTGAATTCTTGACAATACTTTGAATGATGTCTCACCACAATTTTCAACAGAAAAAGATAAAGGAGGCGTACGATTACTATTTCAAGGCTAGAGACAAATATTCGCAAGGCATTGAAAGCTCAACTCCCGATGAGGTATGACACAAGTTTTTATTTTTTCACTTTTTTTTTAGTTCAGGTTTGTCTTACAAAAATACATGAATGATTTGTCAAGTTCTTAAATCATGAGGCAAGAGTTATAGAATTTTTATTCTAAAAGTAATTATAATTTTTTTTGATATCATTTAATTCAAAATAAATTATTAAATTTAAAATATAACTGATAAAAACATCACTTTTCATATTTATAAATAAGAACGAGAAGAAATAATTGAAAGTTTAATTTCTATCTTAATGACTTTATTTGAGTGCTTCAAACATGCATATAAAACAAGGTTAGAATTAATTTGGATAAAATGTTTTAGTCAAAACACCTCTATTTATTGAAATAAAAAATTAATTTGAAATTCATGAGAGTGCTAATTTTCATTTTTAATTAAGAATTATTTGCATAGATTAACCAAATATTCATTAAGTACTCATTTCAAGTTCTAACATTGGTATTTTGAAAGAGGTGAAAGAAACTTAAAAAGATTGCCATCTACAATCCTTGAACTATTAATGAGTCTAGTCAATATCCTTGCCTTTGTGACTAAGAAAAAAATGAAATAAATTATTAATATTAGCTTTTTATCAATAAATTGAATGATGTTTCACTGCAATTTTCAACAAAAACAAAAAGGAGGAGCTACAAAAGGCTAAAGACAAATGTTGGCAAGTAATTGCAAACTTGTCAAGTTCAAGTCTCGATAAGGTATGATATCAATTTTATTTAATTATCTATTCATTTCTGTATAGCACAGCCGACGTCATGCATTGATTTACAATAACACATGAATAGTTTCTCAAGTACTTCAATCACGAGGCAATAATTAAAGATTTTTTTCTTGTAAAAGTAATGAAATCTTAATGTTATTGTTTTTATCTCACATAATTCAAATTATTAAATTAAAGAATAATGATTAAATTAAAGATATAATTGATAAAAATATATAACTTTTCTAATTTATAAATAAGAACGAGAAGAGAGAATTGAAAGTTTAATTTCTATCTTATTGACTAAATTTGCATACTTCAAACATGCATATATAACAAGGTTAGATTTAATTTAAGTGCAAATTCTAGACAATTAATATCATAAAATTAGTCAAATCACCTTTATTTATTGAAATAAGAAATTTATTTGAAACTCATGAGTTTGATAATTTCCATTTTCAAATAAGAATAATTTTCATAGATTAATCAAATATTCATTAAGTACCTATTCTGATTTCTCACATTACTAGTTTGAAGGAGGTGAAAGAACTTAAGAAGATTGTCATATATGATCCTTGAATTGTTAACAAGTGTAGTCAATATTCGTGCCTATATGACTAAGAAAAATTGGAATAAATTATTAATATTAGATATTTTCTTTTATCAAATGTCTTGATTTTTTTAACAATAAATTGAATTATGTTTCACTGAAATTTTCAACAAAAACAAAAAGGAGGAGCTACAAGAGGCTATAGAGAAATATGTACAAGTAAATACAGACTTTTCAAGGTCAAGTCTCGATAAGGTATGGTATCAATTTTCTTTTATTATCTTTTTATTTCTGCAGAGCATAGTGCAACATCATGCTTTGATTTGCAATAATACATGAATGATTTGTCAATTACTTAAATCATGAGGCAAGAATTATAGAATTGTTTCTAGAACTAAAAAAGATATAAATAACTTTTTATTATTTTATTTCTCTCATTTAATTTAAATCAATAAACTTAAAGTATGATTGCTAAAATCATGTGAGTGTTCAAATTTAAAAATGAGAGTGAGAGAAAGAATTAGAAGTTTAATTTCTATATTATCAACTTATCTTCACTTTCTTGTATACATATTAATCAAAACTAACAATTTAGCAAAGATTTGTTGTGAAGCCATAACATAGCTATTTTGAAGCAGGTGAAACAACTTGAAGAAATTATAGCAGATAAAGATCGAGAGTTTAAGTATAAAGTGCAAGAGCTTGAGCATAAAGTGCAAGAGCTTGAGCGATTTCAAACTTCTTTAACTGCGTCAACTTCACAACAACAAGAAATTGATTGGCTTCCAAGAAGTCAACCACCATTAAAGAATAATGAGATTTGTTTACGTATGCACTAAATGTACCAGCTTTCTTCCTATAACGTGTTCATAACTATTTAAGTAAATAAATAACTTCATGCAATTCTTTCTCATCGAGAAGCATGAGGAAAACATTTGTGTTTCTTTCTCATCGAGTTATATATATATATATATAAAACTCAAAAATATCTTAAACAAGGACTTAAGCTATATATATATATATATATATATATATATATATAAAACTCAAAAATATCTTAAACAAGGACTTAAGCTAAGCTCCTTTTTTCTATTTTTCAACTGCAGCGGGGGTGCCATTTGCGGAGGGAAAAATGGCACCCCCTTCATGAGCTGCTATTTGTAGCAGCTCATGAAGGACGGGGTAAAAAGGTGGCCCCATATAATATATAATGCAATATATATATATATATATATATATATATATATATATATATATATATATATATATGTATTAGAAAATAATGCGATTATATCAAAAATATTTATTTTTATTTAAAAATACTTTAACAAGAGAGTAAAAAATTATATATAAAATTAATAATTATATTATTGAAGGGTTTTTTAAAAGTAATTATTTAATTATATAAATTACTATTATTAATTGTATAATTAAATTACATACAAAATAATTACACTATATTTAAAATAATATAAAAATAAATAGCTCTCAAAAATGTATTTTACCACTGGACCACACATCAACAAAAATATCATTTTTACACTATTCAAAATATCATTTCAGAGATTTGTCTCTCCAATATGACACTTCCACTGGAGATGCTCTATGGCGTGACTCTTTTTCTATAGTGATTTTTATTGGTACATAGACACGGATTATTGTGGATTGCGACAATAAAATTAACATTTAACCCCGGGTTCAAAATATTTAAGTAAAAAGAGTAATAAAATGAATGAGTACCAGATTGAATAAGTAAAAATAAAATAAAATAAAATAAACTTGAAAAAACAATAAAAGCAAAACAAATCGTAAATCAAAATAATAAGTGCTAAAAGTGATAGAAATAGAGTATGGAGGACACAATCATTTTTTGAAAAGATTAGCATGAATTTTTAGATTAGAAGAAAGAAAAACAAAAAAAAAAGAAAGGAAACAAAGATCACTTAAGCTAGAAAAATGCTATGCATAAAGATAAAACCTTTGCGCGTATCGCCATTTGTCTCGACGGCTCATCATCCTTGATCGAGACCTTGTAGCGCAGGACAATGACTGATTTCAAATAATTGACTTGGTTGAAGCAAGAAGGCTCCGACCCGGCCAATATCTACAACCCATAAGTTACCTGGTAGCATTATCCTAGTTCCATCATTGGCATCCTACCTCCATTTACCTGCGCAGGAAACCAAAAGAGAAACAGGAATCTTGCTACTTCACAAGAATTGAATAACCTAAAGATGTTATTCGAAATTAAAGGGAATATAAGCTGGCTTGGAGACTGTTGACTTGGAGATTGCAGCGCCAACTTTGCAATGGACTCATCCATCATCACTCTGAATAAGCAGCAATGAAAGACAAACACAAACTATATGTGAACTCTTCAGGAATTAAGCCCAGTGGCCTTATGGATGGATATTGAATCAGAATGGGATGACATAAGAATGGAAGGTGTATGAAATGCTACCTATCTATACTTAGCACAGCCAGTTTATCCTTAGTTGCAATGATATATATATATATATTAACGAACCATATGCTGTAAAATCAATTTTTAAAGTGAGTTGTTTTCTGATGTGGTTTAGTTGACTCAGCGAAAGGAAAAAATCTGAGAACAAATTATGAAAACAGAGTGCAAAAGATAAAGAGCGCATTACATAAAAAATACCATCCTACATGACTAGCCCATGTCTCAGCATATCTCAAAAAATCAAAGAGAAAAACCTGCTTCCTAATCCTGCATCTTCATCTGTGAAAGCACATTTGAAGAAACATCTAAGCTATTCTTACCTAGGTGCACATTTGATTCATCTGCAGTAACTTCCGTGATTATTGTGTGTTTATTAAGATGTTACACCATGCATGCATCTTTTTTTATAAAACTAGTTACACTCGATTTTCATACTTCTTCCAACCTCAAAATTGGTTGAATATCGTAGTGATTTGTGTCCACAATTATTTAAGTGCACGTGTGTTTATGATTAGTTGACGTTGTAACAGTGAGAGAATAATATAATTCATGTACTGGGATTTCACATAACATCTTAAGTTTTTGAGTTGAACGGGTTCTTCAATAACTAAATGATTATGAGTTTAATCTATCTCTCTTTCTAATTAGTACAAGGTAGTTTGGTTGGTTGAGCTGATTTTTTTTACAATAACTAATCGTAGTACTGTGATTGTTGCTGCTGAAAATGTGCAAATTAAGCAGATAAACCTTTACAATGTTTATATATCGAGAGGATCGTTATCGTTGATTAGGTTATCTCTATCCAAATCCTGAAAGTTTTCTGTGTTCTGAACCTTGGGGAAGTTTTGTGCTCTAACATCACATTGATTCAGAATTCCTTCCTTCTTTGAGTGTCCAAAAATCAATGTAAATTGTCTATCAAGAGAAGAAAAAGGAGAAAAGGGAGCTAAATTAAAGTATCTTGATTCCTGCAGCATCTCTTTATTACTATATCTTTAGCATCTCTTCATTCCTTTGTACCCAAGCCAAGTACCCAATTCTTACTTGTGCATGCAACTATGGTTTGCAAAAGCCGCCCATACATTTGCTTTGCATGCTGCAAGAAGAATATGCAGCAACTCGTGTTTTATGATACCTTACCCAAAATCCACTGCAGAATTCTTTTCTCGTAAGAGTCTTTGTGCTAAGAAAACTATGGAATAAATGATTAAATATTAGATATTTTCTCTTGTTAATTGATTGCTACTTGAATTTCTGACAGCAATTCGTTTTTTCAATGCAATTTTATTTTCTGAAAAAGGAAGACAGTCGAAAATATCAGTCGGTCGTAGAAAGGTGCAAGGAAATACTGATTTCCTTTCTCACTATCCTTTTTCACGAGTAGATTGTATAACAGAACAGTCATAAGAACCTGTCACTGTGTCATTCATTTCCAACCAACATTTTCCAGTAATGATAGAGCTGCTATTTCGGCCTATCCCTTTCATTTCCTTCTAATTTGATAGGAAGAAATGCATGAACTTTGGGACATCAGCAAGAGTGTTTGCTGATGCATGATTTATGCAGCAATAAAATAATACTCTGCTACAATAACAACTAGCTAGCCTCTGTCACTAACCAGTTGGAATCGGCTATACTAATACTTTTGTACCATTCTTGACGATCATATATATATATATAAAATAAATGGGAATAATTTTGAGAAAAAGAAAGAATGAATCGGGTCTTGGTCAAGCTATCAGCAGAACAGGACTTCTTTCTGCCTATGCCATGCACTCTTGCTTCTAAATTCTATAATTGCCTTTACATGTATTATAGCTTGTTCTCAGAGTTGCATTCTTTTCATGTTCCATTTTCATTAATTTTTTATTGCACATAATTTACATTCTTTGAACAACATGCAAATAAACAAGATTGTACTTAATTTGCTACAAAACTTTAATCAAATTAATATCTGGAATTTGGTCTATCTATATATGTTTTGAAGTGAAAAATAAAAATTGAAATTTAAGAGACTCCTAATTTCGATTTTTAAATAAAATAAATTGCGTTTATGAATCAAGTATTAGTTCATTGTTGATACTGAAATATTCCAACAGGGTTATTTTGAAGGTGGAGGTGGCAGAACTTAAAAAGATTGTGCCAGTTAAAGAACAAAAGCTCCAGTAAAGAAAGCAAGAACTTGAGCAACTAATGTGAGAACTCTCCCATCGAGAAAAGGACAGTCAACTAATGTGAAGTTTTTTCAATTTTGCAAAATGCATCTCTCTTCTTCCTTTTTTCTAAAAAAAAATAGCATCTCTTCTTAGCTTGGCACCCAAGGCCAGAGCATCTCTTAAGTTTCGCCTAAAAGAAGGCAAAATCTGTCCTTCAATAAACGGAAAGGAGACTGCTTTGAAGTTTCTTCATTCTTACAAACAGCATCTCTTTATTATCAACCATCTCTTCTTTGCTTCGTATCCAAGCCTCCTACCATATACTTATGAGGAACAAGAAGAAGATTCCCAGGAACCTGCTCAAGCAGGAGATGCTTTCCATCAAATTTTGAATGGACTTGCACGGAAATTGCCTCATGATAGAAGTGTTTACCTGAAGTCAGGTGAGAAGATCTTAAACTGGACTGCAGGCCCAGTCGGTGACCTGAAACCTTGGTAGCAGCTTCAACTAGACGCTTCTTGAAGAAATTCGTAGCAGCCTGCACCTTAGTCCTGCCGACAAAGCTAGTTTAATCAAGGTGGCTATTTCACAGAAAGTGTAAATCATGATTACTGATTCGGTTAGCTGGGCAGATATTAAAACTTTTTCTCGTTTATGAGATTGAATAAAGATATGATCGACTAATTAATCCAAGGCAGACACACAATAGTAGAAGATATCGGCCACATATCCAACCTTCCAGGAGTTCATTGCTCCCGCATCGTATAGTTTTCTGTCTTTCAAGTGTCCCAAAAAAAAGCAAAGAAAACACCGACATCAAGAAAAAGCGTAGCCAATTCGATCTTGCAAACTGCATCTTTCGACTATTTGGCATCTCTAGTTTGCTTTGTCTATTGTATCCAGAAAAGAAAAGGGAGAAAAGCAACTAATTTATGGTCTCTTCATTCTTGCCGCATCGGCATCTCTTCATTACTTTGTACCCATGCCAAGTACCCAATTCTTGCTTGTACATTTAAGTATGGTTTGCAAAAGCTAGTCATGCAAGCTCTAAGTTAAAAGAGATATAACCCAGAATTCACTTCCATGTATTAATTTATAATGCAGCATCTCTTCATTCCTCTGTACCCAAGCCAAGTACCCAATTCTTACTTGTACATGTAACTATGATTTGCAAAAGCCTCCCATGCCTTTGCTTTGCATGCTGCCACAACAATATGCAGCAATTCGTATTCTATGATACCTTACCCAAAATCCACTGCAGAATTCTTTTCTCATATGAGTCTTTGTGCTAAGAAAACTATGGAATAAATGATTAAATATTTGATATTTTCTCTTGTTAATTGATTACTACAGCTCTGCCTATGCCATGCACTATTGCTTTTAAATTCTATAATTTCCTTTACATGTATTCAAGCTAGTTTTCAATGTTGTATACTTATCATTATCTTTTATTCGAGGTGGCCACATTCTTTTCATGTTCCGTTTTCATTAAAGATAGTGAATTGTCCATAAAAAGTTAAATACTTCCAAGTATCTCACAAAATTAATCTTAAATAATATTAGAAAATACAAAATATGTTTCATACATATTCATTAAGTTGTTATATATTAAAATATAGTAACAAATGTCCTACAATGATAAATTTAAGACTCTCAAGTTTCCAGTCATCTTTTTCTCTTCTGCTAAATTCAATGACCAGGGCCTTCAATAATCTCACTAATGTCGCAAGTGGGGTCTTGGCCTAGCGGTTGAAGGGACTTGTTTCCCTCCTCAGCATCAGGGTTCAAGGCCCACCATGCACGTCTGTCACCCCCACGGCACCTTACATGCTCACTGCAGCATAAGCTGGCCCGGACACCCGGTCATAAAAAAAAATCTCACTAATGTCTAACTAATAATGTGAAGCATGGTATATCCATCGTTTTCTTGAAGCAGCCATTGATAAGAACACCAAAAATCTTTCTCAAATACATTCTATTAGATAAAAATTAAGTATAATTTAACGTTGACTTTACAACTTTCAAAATTAAAAAGTTTTTATTTGAAAGGATGTGCTAAAAAATAATACAAATTATATAATATGATCTCATCTAATCACTTCAATTTTTATGGGAGATAACTTATTCATATTATATCAGAATCTACTTAACTAACCGATCATGAGTTTAAATCTCTCAATATAAATCATATATTAAAATTTCATTTAATAACATAATAGCTTAAGCTATCTAAATAGTTTTTTTTAACATGATCACATTATATTAATGAGTCTGATAGATAATGATGCCTTTGTGTTAAGAAAAACTATGAAATAAAGTATTAATATTTGATATTTATTTTTAATATTCTAAAAAATCAAGATAAACAACCTCAAGTTAACTCAACTAACATGCCACTAGGGATGTGAGATTGAGATAAACTCACAAAAAGTAAAACAAATAAAAAAAATCAAGACATAATAACTTAGCGTTCAATAATGAAATTGAGATTTTTTTTTAAATAAAGGATAAAAAAACAAACTTAAAATCAAGCTAATATTCAAAACTAGTAATTCAGGTTAGAAGACATGAATAACCTTATAGAAAGAGAAACATGAAAAAATCACAAAGTAAAATTTTCAATAATAAAAATTAGAAAACAAAATAAATAGAATCAAATTCAAAATACCGAGGACCACATCTAGTTTGAAAACTAAATGAAAGAAAATAATTAGATCCAAATTGAAAAACAAATTAAGAAAATAATAAAATATAACAATATGAAGATCTGTTGACTTGGAGATTGCAGCGCCAACTTTCCAATGGACTCATCATCACTCTGATGAGTGAAAAAACATCTAAGCAATTCTTACCCCAGGTGCACATTTGGTTCATCTGCTGTAACTTTTGTTAAAATTAAGCATCGATATTCCTCCACTTTTGGCTCCTGTATTAAACATGATTCATCATTAAAATCTACCATAAATTCATTTGATTAGTATACAAGCATATTGGCAATGGTTGAATATAAGTACATTATGAGGCAAGAGTTATACAGGAACACACTCCGAATAGTGGATCTGTTGATTCAGATTTTATAATGAGTAGCATTCAGAAACTACAAAAGTCATTTGGAGTTCAATGTACGAGAGATCCTGGCTATACAACATGCAGGTAGTGCTGGATATGTTTTGGAAGATGATCCTGTTGGCAGGCTGAAAGTTTTGTCAATGAATTTCCAAGCAAATACAATAAAAGATTCTGCAAAAGACTCAAGATGGTAGTAGTTTGGTTGGTTGAGCTGATTTTTTTACAATAACTAATCGTAGTACCGTGATTATTGCCGCTGAAATGTGCAAATTAAGCAGATAAACCTTTACATTGTTTTGTTCATCGAGAGGATCACTATCATTGATTAGGTTATCTCTATCCAAATTTCTGAAATGTTTTCTGTGTTCTGCAGATGCAAAATTACACTGATGCAAGGTAGAAACGTATTAGCAGTAAATGGTAGTCACATATTCAAACCTTCAGGAAGTTTTGTGCTCTAACATCATATTGATTCAAAATTCCTTCCTTCTTTAAGTGTCCAAAAGCTATGTATATTGTCTATCAAGAGAAGAAAAAGGAGAAAAGGCAGCAAAATTAAAGTATCTTGATTCATGCAGCATCTCTTTATTACTATATATTCAGCATCTCTTCATTCCTATGTACCCAAGCCAAGTACCCAATTCTTACTTGTACATGTATCTATGGTTTGCAAAAGCCTCCCATATTACTTTTGCTTTCATGCGGCAACAACAATATGCAGCAACTCGTATTTTATGATACCGTACCCAAAATCTTCTGCAGAATTCTTTTGTCACAAGAGTCTTTGTGCTAGGAAAACTATGGTATAAATGACTAAATATTAGATATTTTCTCTTGTTAATTGATTGCTACATGAATTTCTGACAGAAAGTTGAATGGTGTTGCATTGCAATTTTATTTTTGGAAAAGGACGACAGTCGAAAATATCAGTCGGCCGTAGAAAGGTGCAAGGAAATACTGATTTCCTTTCTTCACGAGTAGATTGTATAACATAACAGAGCAAAACCAATTAGGAGATTGTGAGGTTGGTACGGAACCTCACCAGTCATAAAAATCTGTCACTGTGTCATTCATTTCCAACCAACATTTTCCAGTAATGATAGAGCCGCTATTTCAGCCTATCCCTTTCATTTCCTTCTAATTTGATAGGAAGAGATGCATGAACTTTGGGACATCAGTTGAGAGTCTCTAATATTTTTGCATGTGACTTCAGGCTAGGAGTGTTTGCTGATGCATGATTTATGCAGCAAAATAAAATAATATTCTGCTACAATAACAACTAGCTAGCCTCAGTTGGGATCTGCTGTACTGATACTTCTGTACCATTCTTGACGATCATATATATATATATGATAAATATATAACAATGATAATTAGAATTAAGTCAATACAAAATACTCCTTCAAATATATGATCAAATTATATTTATTAAAATAACCTTATAAAAACATAAAAAGAATTATAAATTCCTTTGAAAAGAATTAATCATTGGTAGGCTGTTAACGAGTGTGGTCAAATATTGATACTTGTGTCTATGAAAACTATGGAATAAATGATTAATGAGATTAATTTAATCTAAAGTTTTTTCAATCTTGGAAAATGCATCTCTCTTCTTCTTCCTTTTTTCTAAAAAAAATAGCATCTCTTCTTAGCTTGGCACCCGAGGCCAGAGCACCTCTTAAGTTTCGCAGAAAAGAAGGCAAAATCTGTCCTTCAATAAACGGAAAGGAGGCTGCTTTGAAGTTTCTTCATTCTTACAAACAGCATCTCTTTATTATCAACCATCTCTTCTTTGCTTCGTATCCAAGCCTACTACCATATTCTTATGAGGAACAAGAAGAAGATTCCCAGGAACCTGCTCAAGCA
This sequence comes from Salix exigua, assembly GCA_032356905.1. Classification (NCBI taxonomy): domain Eukaryota; kingdom Viridiplantae; phylum Streptophyta; class Magnoliopsida; order Malpighiales; family Salicaceae; genus Salix; species Salix exigua. The sequence goes on from CM063602.1 coordinate 225,567, forward strand.
CGAGATGCTTTCCATCAAATTTTGAATGGACTTGCACGGAAAATGCCTCATGATAGAAGTGTTTACCTGAAGTCAGGTGAGAAGATCTTAAACTGGACTGCAGGCCCAGTCGGTGACCTGAAACCTTGGTAGCAGCTTCAACTAGACGCTTCTTGAAGAAATTCGTAGCAGCCTGCACCTTAGTCCTGCCAACAAAGCTAGTTTAATCAAGGTGGCTATTTCACAGAAAGTGTAAATCATGATTACTGATTCGGTTAGCTGGGCAGATATTAAAACTTTTTCTCGTTTATGAGATTGAATAAAGATATGATCTACTAATTAATCCAAGGCAGACACACAATAGTAGAAGATATCGGCCGCATGCATATCCAACCTTCCAGGAGTTCATTGCTCCCGCATCGTATTGCCAGAAAATCATTTAGAAGGTATAGTTTTCTGTCTTTCAAGTGTCCCAAAAAAAAGCAAAGAAAACACCGACATCAAGAAAAAGAGTAGCCAATTCAATCTTGCAAACTGCATCTTTCGACTATTTGGCATCTCTACTTTGCTTGGTACCCAAGCCAGTGCACCTTTAAGTTTCCCAAAAAAGTAGGGAATCTCTGTCCTTCAAGAAATGATAAGGAAACCAATGTAAGGTTTCTCAATATTTGCTTTGTATCCATGCCGACTACCAAATATTCTAATGTATTAATGATTTCCAAAGCTGGTCACACAAGCTCTTAAGAGAGAGAGAAAACCTCCTTAATCACCCCATCAGTCTCTTAAAATTAAGATATTTTGAAGACATGAACAATGCTAGCAACACTTTCTTCTTCTTCTCATCGTAGAAGAGTTACCATGCTCAAAGTCATATTCATTGGTCATTTTGCCTCTGCATATTGAAGTGAAAATAAAATTGAAGTTAAATAATTAAATATAGAAATGATTTTTAATGACTAAACAATGGAAAGGATTGATAGCTTGCATAGATGTCAAATAATTGATAAAATGCACTACAGAGCAAATAATAAAAACCAGGTACATAGATTCGAGAGGTTGAGTATAAAGAACAAGAGATTGTTCAGTTGAGATCTCTTTTAGCAGTATGAAGACACAAATAACAAGTAGAGGCAACATTTCTAGGAGGTTTCTTAGCACAACATGATGATCAAGGGACAGATTAACCTCCGTCAGAATAATAAGAAGATTTGCAAGAGTACTTGCTCCTTTTGTGTCCATAATTATTTAGGAGAACTAGCTCTTGATTCTTTGACCGTGACGAATAACAGGAGTAGTACTTTATTACCATGATTATTGGCGCTGAAAATGTGCATTGCCTTTGCCTATCTAGCTAGAATCTCTTGAGAATGAAAAGATAATGGATAAACCGGCCCATTGTTTTAATCATCGAGAGGATGACTATCCAAATTTCCAGAATTTCCCTACGTGTTTTGAAGATGCAAAATTCCAGCACATTCATATTGATAATTTGAAGTTTCTGCATTCTTACAACCAGCATCTCTTAATTGCTTCGTACCAAGCCTCCTACCATACTCTTATCCAATAATTAGCAAAGTTGGTCACACAAGCTCTAAATTAAAAAACAAAAACCCTAATTATTATGATATTACGAGGACATGAACAATGCTAGCAATACTCCCTTGTAAACACTTGTTTATTCAACATCATATTAGCAGTAAATATTGAAGACTTTGGGAAGTTTAGTGCTCTATCATCATATTCAGATTGATATTCAGAATTTCTTCTTCAAGTGTCCAAAAGGTTGTGTCTATTGTCTATCCAGAAATGAAAAGGGAGAAAAGCAACTATATAAAGTCTGTTCATTCATGCCGCATCAGCATCTCTTCATTGCTTTGTACCCATGCCAAGTACCAAATTCTTGCTTGTACATGTACCTATGGTTTGCAAAAGCTAGTCAAGCAAGCTCTAAGTTAAAGGAGATATAACCCAGAATTCACTTCCATGTATTAATTTGTAATGCGTCCCATATCTTTTCTTTGCATGCTGCAGAAACTCCTATTTTATAATACCTTACCCAAAACCTACTGCATAATTCTTTTCTCATAAGAGCCTTTCACTATTCATTTTAAGAGATTGTTTCAAAGATATCCACATTTACTTTTCCATCTTACAAAATAGTTTTTCATGGGTTGATTGAGAGAACTAGTTTCCACAGTTGAGTAAAAGATAATGATGCTCAAAAACTTGTCTGAAGAAGTCTTAAATTTATGGAACAATTGGGAGATTCGAGGAATGGTTTTGCTTAGTCTCTTACTACAAACCATCCTCATCATATGTGGTCCTCTGCGAAAGACCATTGCCACAGTCTGGATGAGGATTCTTGTTTGGTCTGCATACCTCTCAGCAGACATGGTGGCAACTGTTGCACTGGGTAATCTAGCAAGGAGCCAAGGAGATTCATCAGGTGACGGTTCAAGGAAGGCCAACAATTCCATCCAAGCATTTTGGGCACCTTTTCTGCTCCTGCATCTTGGTGGCCCAGACACAATCACTGCATACTCGATTGAAGATAACGAGTTGTGGTTAAGGCACTTGCTTGGTCTAGTAGTCCAAGTCGTAGTGGCTTTTTATGTCTTCTCAAGGTCTTGGGGTAGCGGTATCCTTCAATTCATATGGATCCCGATGTTCATTGCTGGATTTATAAAGTACTTAGAGAGGACTTGGGTGCTCTGGTCTTCATGCTCCAAGAGTTTAAGAAAAAACTCTTCTCTATCAGGTTTCTTCAGTTCTTACAATCGTACGACAAATCCAAAAAGTTATCAAGAGAGAGAATATCTTCGTCAAGGTTACACTTTTTTTCATATATCCAAGTTTGCAATGCAGGATCTTTCCCCAAGCTATCGGGATCTAATGTTGAGCCATCACCGGTTTTCCAAAATCCCAGCAGACGGTGCCTTCAAGGTGGCAGAGGTTGAGCTCGGATTATTATATGATATGCTTTATACTAAAGCGCCCCTGATTTACTCCTGTTCCGGAATCATTCTTCGTTGTATCACCTTTCTGCTCTCTGTTACCGTGTTTCTTATCTTCCAGGTCAAGATTGAGAAGCATGCCTACTCATGGATCGACGTTGCAATCACGTACTTATTGCTTGCCGCCTCTGTTTTTCTCGAGCTTTATGCTTTTTTATGCCTTGTCCTCTCTGACCGGACAATGATTTGGTTGCTTAATAAAGGAGGGAGCGCCTTGACGAGTGCAATTTATTCTCTGCTAAGGAAGTTAACTACAAGCAAGCGATGGTCAAGATGCATATCACAGTATAACCTAATAAGCTCTTCCATTGGAGACAAGCAACTTAAATGTTTGAAATTGGTGGGCATCGATGAAATGATGAGGCAAATGCATGTGAATCGGAAAGGCTTGAATGGTGGACTACAAAAATTTATTTTCGAACATCTTTTAAAGAAAGCTGAGAAGATGAAGGAAAATTTTAATTTATTTGATAAAAAATTGAGAAGTAAAATAATTGGTCAGAGGGGAGATGGTGTGCTAGAAAGAGAGGGACTGTTAAAGAACTTCAAGTGGTGCACAACTGAAGTAGAATTCAGTCGGAGCATCCTTGTTTGGCATGTCGCAACAGAGATTTGTTCTCGTAATGAGAAAGATGTAAGTACTTATGTCTCCAGAAGCAAATGCTTATCTGAGTACATGATGTATCTTTTGGTGATAAGACCAACTATGCTCTCCAAAGGATTCGTTGACGAGGGATCTCTATTTACTTTTAGAGACAAGGATTATGAGGATATAACTCAGTCCTACTGGGAAGCACCTTGTTATGATGATGCAGAGTTTCAAGGGGAATGGAGAATAGACAGGGACTCATCGGTAAAAGGTGGGAGCGTGCTCGCCAGGCAATTATTGGAGTCAATATCGGAAAGTAAGAAGCGATGGGAGATGATAGAAGAAGTTTGGATGGAAATGCTGACGTACGCAACAGCTCATTGTCCATGGAAAGAACATGCTCATGCACTGAGAAGAGGTGGAGAGTTACTCACTCACGTCTCCTTTCTTATGCTACATCTTGGTTTGAGCCAACAGTATGACTTCCAGCAAGATGACGACAGTGTCTTTGTAAGTATACCAAAAACATTTCTCAAGTACATTGGTAGATAGATACTACATTTTTTAAAGTGTCAGAATAAAACAATAAATCGGATCATTTCAATTTAGATATTTTATTTTGGAAATTCCATTTGTATGTTTTTATTTCGTTTTATTAATAAATAAAGTGTTTCAATTGAATGTTATTTAATTTAAAACAGTTGACTCATGATTTGTGTAAATAAAGTTATCATTTTTTTCTATTTTACTCACTTATCCTCAACTGACATATTAATAATAATTTAGAATTAATTATTAATATTAGATATTGCTTTTGACTAATTGAACTTCATGTTTCCCCGCAATTTTCAACAACAAACAAAAAGACGTCAACATTGCTATTACTTGAAAAGGTATGTACCACGTTTCTTTCATTATCTTTTTGTTTTTACACAGAACAGCACAACACAAGTTTTTATTTGATAATAATGTATGCATGATTTGTCAAGTCCTGGGGCAAAAATTATAGATTTCTTTTTTAAAAGTAATTAGACTGCTTTTTATTTGTAAATCATCATGGAATTTTTTTTATGATAAAACAGTGTTTGTTGTCTAAATTTAAAACATTCAAATCAAATTGGGTGATAATGATTTGATGTAGGAAAAGATATATTATTTTATTTTTCTCACTTAATTCAAATCATTAAATTTAAAAATTAGATTAAGAAGAAAGAATTGGAATTTTATTTTTTACTTTGGTGACTTATCTTTTATTATCCCCTTGTTTGTATGTTGATTGAACTTGGCAATTTAGCATTGCTTTATTGTAAAGCAATATAGATTTTTCCTTTTGATGTGAAATGGAATTTACCTTTCGTTTTGAATATTGGGGAATATTATTTTTACCCTTATAAATCTGCAATGTTCCACTTCGATATCAATATTTAAAAATCTTCCAATTTACCCTATAGTTTTCTAAAAGAAAGTTTCCATTTTTCCTTTTTTAAAATAACTATATATTTTTTAATTTTCCATTAGAGATACCTTGCATGATTGCTTATAAATTCTATACTTGCTTTCACATACATCAAAGCTAATTTTAAATTCTCAAAATTATTGTTATTGGAGTTGGACCTTTAAAATGAAGATGCATATGCTTCATTAAAGAAAGTACATCATCAGTAAAAATAAAAAACTAAAATACTTTACATTTATCTCACAAAATTAATCTTATGTAATATTAAAATATATAAAATTAAAAATACATATAATAAATTATTTATATATGTAAATTCAAATATATATATATGTATATATCATTTAATATTATATATATATATATATATCATTTAATATTCTATTTATTTTGATATCCAGATCATCTAAATTGCATTAGCTACTAAAAAAAAGTCACCCATGACAGATGAAAGGTAGACCAGTCTTGTTGATTTCTTACCATTGATAAATTAATTTAGTATTTTATTTTAATATGTCCACATCATTTTCTATCTTTTTCTTAAAAGGAAAAGACAAATTTAAGACAAAATAACTATATTGTTTTGTTTTTACACATAACAGCACGGCATAAGTTTTTGTTTGATAATAATGCATGAATAATTTTTCAAGTCCTGAGGCAAAAATTGTAGAAACATTTTTTTCTAAAAAGTAATTAGATTTTTTTTATTTGTAAAACATCATTGAAAAAGCTTAATGATAATACATTGTTATCATTTTTATTAAATTTAAAACATTCAAATCAAATTGGGTGATAATGATTTGATGTAGGAAAAGATATATTATTTTATTTTTCTCACTCAATTCAAATCATTAAATTTAAAAATTAGATTAAGAAGAAAGAATTGGAATTTTATTTTCTACTTCAGTGATTTATCTTCACTACCCCCTTGTATGTATGTTAATTTAACTTAACAATTTAGCTTTAATTTAACTTCACAATTTAGCATTGCTTTGTTGTAAAGCCATATAGATGTTTTCTTTTTGTCGTGAAATGACATTTACCTATTGTTTTGAATATTGGGTGAATATTATTTTTACCCTTATAAATTAGGAATGTTCCACTTCGATATCAATATTTTAAAATCTTCCAATTTACACTATCATTTTTCTAAAAAAAAGTTTCCATTTTTTTCTTTTTAAAATAACTATTTTTAAAATTTTCCATTAGAGACTTATTGTTAATTTTAAATAAGTCAAAAACTAATTCTATACTTGCTTTCACATACATCAAAGCTAATTTTAAATTCTCAAACTTATTGTTATTGGAGTTGGACCTTTAAAATGAAGATTCATATGCTCATTAAAGAAAGTACATCATCAGTAAAAATAAAAAAACTAAAATACTTTACATTTATCTCACAAAATTAATCTTAAGTAATATTAAAATATATAAATTAAAAATACATATAATAAATTATTTTTATATATATATATAAATTCAAATATTGATATGTATCATTTAATATTCTATTTATTTTGATATCCAGATCATTTAAATTGCATTAGCTACTAAAAAAATCATCCATGACAGATGAAAGGTAGACCCGTCTTGTTGATTTCTTTCAATTGATAAATTAATTTAGTATTATTTTTTTAAAAATTTCCACGTCATTTTCTATCTTTTTCTTCAAAGGAAAAGACAAATCTTAGACTTTTGAATTTTTTCATGTTTTACTGTTTAATCATGCTTTTTATTGGTATGATGGTAGCGTTTGGAACATAGCTCCAACACTGTTTAGAAAGAAAAACAAATTCATACTTCAAATTATTTTTTTATTTTTAGATATATTATTTTGGAAATTCCATTGCAATGTTTTTATTTCATTTTATTAATAAATAAAGTGTTTTCAATTGAATGTCATTAATTTTAAACAGTTGACTCATGATTTGTATAAATAAAGTTGTCATTTTTTCTATCTTACTGAGTTATCCTCAACCGACATATTAATAATAATATAGAATGAATTATTAATATTAGATATTGCTTTTGACTAACTGAACTTCATGTTTCCCCCCAATTTTCAACAACAAACAAAAAGTTGCGGGCACAACTTTTTCTTGAAGAGGTATGTACCACTTTACTTTCATTATCTTTTTGTCGCAACCCAAGTTTTTGTTTGACAATAATGCATAAATGATTTGTCAAGTTCTAAGGCAAAAATTATAGAAACTTTTTTTTAAAGTAATTAGACTGCTTTTTATTTGTAAATCATGATTGAAAAAGCTTAATGATAATACATTGTTATCATTTTTATTAAATTTAAAACATTCAAATCAAATTGGGTGATAATAATTTGATGTGGAAAAGATATAAAGAACTTATTATTTTATTTCTCCCACTTAATTCAAATCATTAAATTTAAAAAATGATTGAGAAGAAAAAATCGGAAGTTTACTTTCTACCTCTGTGATCTTCACTACTCCCTTGTATGTATGTTAATAGAACTTAATAGTTTAGCATTGATGTGTGTGTGTGTATCATTTAATATTCTATTTATTTTCATATCCGGATCATTTAAATTGCATTAGCTACTAGAAAAAGCCACCCATAACAAATGAAAGGTAGACCTGTCTTGTTGATTTCTTACACTTGATAAATTGATTTATTATTTGTTTTAAATGTCCACGTCATTTTCTATCTTTTTCTTCAAAGGAAAATACAAATTTAAGACTTTTGAATTTTTTCATGTTTTACTGTTTAATCATGCTTTTTATTGGTATGATGGTAGCGTTTGGAACATAGCTCCAACACTGTTTAGAAAGAAAAAAAATCATACTTCAAATTATTTTTTTTATTTTTAGATATATTATTTTGGAAATTCCATTTCAATGTTTTTATTTCATTTTATCATTAAATAAAGTGTTTTCAAATGAATGTCATTTAATTTGAAACAGTTGATTCATGATTTGTATAAATAAAGTTATCATTTATTCTGTCTTACTCACTTATCCTCAACTGACATATTAATAATAATTTAGAATGAATTGTTACTATTAGATATTTCTTTTGACTAATTGAACTTCACGTTTCCCCGCAATTTTCAACAACAAACAATAAGAGGAAAGCACTAGAGTTATATGAGATCCTTGGAGAGGTATGTACCACTTTTCTTTCATTATCTTTTTGTTTTTACACAAAACCAACACAAGTTTTTTAAAGTAATTAGACTGCTTTTTATTTGTAAATCATCATGTAAAAAACTTCTTGATAAAACATTATTATCATTTTTATCAAATGTAAAACATTCATATCAAATTGGGTGATAATGATTTGATGTAGCAAAAGAACTTCTTAGTATTTTATTTCTCACTTAATTCAAATCATTAAATTTAAAAATTAGATTGAGAAGAAAGAATTGAAAGTTTACTTTCTACCTCTGTGACTTTATCTTCACTACTCCCTTGTATGTATGTTAATAGAACTTAATAGTTTAGCATTGATGTGTGTGTGTGTATATCATTTAATATTCTATTTATTTTCATATCCGGATCATTTAAATTGCATTAGCTACTAGAAAAAGCCACCCATAACAAATGAAAGGTAGACCTGTCTTGTTGATTTCTTACACTTGATAAATTGATTTATTATTTGTTTTAAATGTCCACGTCATTTTCTATCTTTTTTTTCAAAGGAAAAGACAAATTTAAGACTTTTGAATTTTTCATGTTTTACACTCTATACTCTTTGCATCCGCCATATTCAATGACCACAGCCTTTAATAGTCTAACTCAATGTTTAACTAATAATCGATTTTTGATGTTATATTTTTAGAGTTGCATTTTCTTTTGTTGCATAATTGTGCATCCTTTTTCCCCGCTTAATTTGCATAGTCCGAACATCATGTAAATAAAAACAAGATTGCACTTAATTTTACTAGCAAACTTTAATCAATTGATGTAAGGAAATTAGTCAATATCGATGCCTCCGTCTCTAAGAAAAATCTAGAATAAATTATTAATATTAGATATTTGATTTTATTAAAAACTGATTGCTTGAATTTCTGACAATACTTTGGACGATGTCTCACCGCAATTTTCAACAAAAACAAAAAGGAGGGGTACGGTTACTATAGAAAGGCTATAATCAAATATTTTTATGGCACTGGATGGTCAACTCCCGATGAGGTATGATACAACTTTTTTTATCACTATTCTTCTAGTTCAGGTTTGTTTTACAATAATACATGAATGATTTGTCAAGTTCTTAAATCATGAGGCAAGAATAATAGAATTTTTATTCTAAAAGTAATTAGAAATTGTTTTTTTATCTCATTTAATTCAAATTATTAAATTCAAAATAAAGTTGACCGAATTCTTGTATACATTATTCAATTTTTGTATATATAAAAATTGTTCACACGTACATTTGTTTTTTATATATCTTGTATTGTGTAAGTTCTTGCACCACGCATTCTTTTATTTAAAAAAAAAGGTTGGACTTAATTTGCCTACTTCGAACATGCATATAAAAAAAGATTATACTTAACTTGGTTGCAAATTTTAATCAATTAATATCAGGATATTATTCAAATCACCTCTATTTATTGAAATAAAAAATTAATTTGAAATTCATGAGAATTCTAATTTGCATATATTAATCAAATATCCGTTAATTACTCCTGCCAAGTTTCATCATTGCTATTTTGAAGCGGGTGAAACAACTTGAAGAAATTATAGCAGATAAAGATCGAGAGCTCAAAGAAATTATAGCAGATAAAGATCGAGAGCTCAAAGAAATTATAGCAGATAAAGATCGAGAGCTTAGAGAAATTACAGCAGATAAAGATCGAGAGCTTGAGCATAAAGAGCGGGAGCTTGAGCTATTTCGAGCTTCTTTAACTGCATCAACTCCACAACAAGAAATTGATTCACTTCCAAGAAGTTTGCCGGCACAAACTGATAGTCAAGGGACTGGTCAATCGCCATTAAAGAATCATGAGATCAGTTTATGTATGGACTAAAAGTACCAGCTTTCTTACTATGATGTGTTCATAATTATTTAAGTAAATAAATAACTTCATGCAATTCTTTCTCATCGAAAAGCATGAGGAACACATTTGAGTTTGTTATTTAAATCAAACTTTGTTCATCGAGAAAATAAAAATTAAATCAAGCTATTGGTTCTGATTGAGATTTGTATAATAAGATTTGGCTAATATTCTTTAAAATGTTTTTTATTTATGTCTGTTGCTAACTAATTTTTGATCTCCTTTGTTTTAGTATTTTGAAAAGATCAACAAATATTTATAAGAAAAACTTACATAATTTTTATCTCCTTTATTTTTCTGTTTTGAAAAGAACAAGTATATATATAAACCAAAAATATCTTGACATAAGGACTTAAGCTAAAAAAAACAAGAAGCAAATTCTAGAAAAGTGTGCCTCTTTTCATGTAGTGATTTTTAGTGGTACATAGACATGGATTACTGTGGATCGTGATAATAAAATTACTATTTTATCCCGGGTCCAAAAAATTTAACCCCTGGGACCAGAGTCATTTTCAACATTTTTAGGGGACATGTATGGTATTTTCAAATTCTATGCACAATAAAATTACTATTTTACCCCCTGAGTGCTAACAAAAGGACACAAAATAGTAGGGGTGTTTTTGTTTTTAACCCAAATTCGTGTAATACTAAAATAAACCCCAAATAATGACAAAAAAGAGCCCTGGAACTGGGGGTATTGTGGTACTTTTCATCACTGTTTTTTAATGGTTATCGTTAGGTCCATGGGTGTATAGGTAATTTATTATTTTTATTCTTTCTTTTCAGAAAACCTGCAGGCGTGTTGTATGGACGTGCTGACATTATTTCACGTGCACACACCATTCAGGTAGTGTGTGTTGCGTTGATTGGCAGTAGAAAATGATCATCTGTCGTGTCCCCTAGTGCACCATCTTATCCTTGGCCTCCTGGTGTGACACGTGTCTGTGTATTATTTCAATGGACAATGAATTCTCTCACAATTAACATTTTTTTCCTCTCTAATTATCATTTGTTAATTTAGCTACTTGAACTTTGAATGCTAAGGCATTATTAATCCCTCCATTCAAAATCCACCTCATTTTATTTTTTTTCATTTTTAATTTTAAAGAGACTAGCTATTTTTTTATTGTTTTTTTCACTATCACCAAGTAATGAGCTAAAATGGTAATAATCATTTGGTTCTGTAAATAAAAAGATAAACTAATAATATACAATAAAGGATAAGATGATGGATTTGTTCATGAAACATATTTGATGATAGTAAAGATTTTGTTTTGAAAAATACTGATAAATTAATCCTTGTTCATCCCAAAAGCTTATGCTTGTGAAATAGTTTAAAAAATATTTTACTAATTTTTATTACACAAGAAAGGGAAAAAAATAGTTTAAAATCAAAAGGAAAATAAGATATGATTGAAAAAGTTTTTGCTCATACTCTACTCATTTTCCCTATCATCAACCAATTAGCAAATATCATATAGATTATACGAGTCTTATAGATTAAGAGTTAGTCTAATAATATATTATGAAGGATAAAGTGATGATTATGTTGATGAAGCATATATGATGGTGGTAAATATATAGTTTTATTTTATTTTGTCATGAAAGTTTTGATTTTTATATTTTCATTTTTACATAAAGTTTATTCTTTATTAATATTTTTCTTTGGGTTTTAAAATAAAATTTTAATTCTGTATAAAAATAAAGAATAATCAAACAAAGATTGATTATTTTTTAAATTAGAATCATTGGCCTCTAGTGTCAATAGATCTTTGCATATATGAACTTAAAAAGAAAATAAAAATAAAAAACTATAGGCACCAAATTGTCCCACGACATCGTGCGACCAAGATAAGGAAAAGCCCAAAAGAAGTGGGTAGAAGAAGCTTGTGTGGGGAGCATGAAAGCCACGCTTCCATTCGCTCTCCAAACTTCCTTAATCCTACACTATTTACCTCTCTACACACCACTCACTTGTCTCTATATCTTTTCTTCTATCATCATCACTGTTAAACGACGACAGACTAAGAAGAAGAGAAAAGGAAGAAGTCCTGCAAAAATGGCGGTGCAGGTGCATGCACCAACAAGGCTCCAATCCACAAAAACGTTGCCACTTCCTTCTCTTTTAGGTCCTAATGGCAACAATGTTGGCCTTAAGGGACCAGCTGATCGTTTTGCTCTGAAATCATCTTTCTTTTCTCCTCCACTCCACCTCTTGATCGCTAGCTTCTTACAATCAGAAGCAGTCTCTTGCATCTGCTGCACCAAGATTCTCCATGCGTGCTGCAACCAAGCAAGCCTACATCTGTAGAGATTGCGGGTATTATTTATTTTCCCTTTTTCCTTTTATTTCTTTCTGGTTTGAGCATTTGAAAGCTAAATGCACAGGATTTGGTATAACAAAATTGACTATGGTGATGCAGGTATTGTTGAAGACTAAGCTAATCACTGGTTTACAACACCACATGCAAAATGAGAAGAAGAAGAAGAAGTCACGTGAAGTGCAGAAGAGAAGAAGCAATTATAACTGAATGTAACAGAATGTAATTGTTTTAGTTACAAAGTGGTTAACAATCTGTTAATCATATGAAAATGACTGCTACCTATGAAAGTATAAATAGGGCATTTCATCAAACAACTTGTAAGCAATTTTTACACATTCACAATACAAGAATTACGAAGTTAGTGAACTGGTGTACTTATCTCTTTCCTCTCTCTCTTTAAAACTGATTCTTCTCATCTTCCACAAAACCTATCCAAAGTGAATTACCTGCAACAAAACAATTAACAACAAATGTTAGTTGAAATCAACAAAATCAACATGGTATCAGAGCACTAAACCTGATTCAAGAAGGGGCGTAAATCTGTAAAAGAAAATTCTTCAACCAAAGCAGAACAAATAGATACAAACTTACCTTCTTCTGGAAATTCTCTCTACCTCAAACTCTCTCAAATCCTTCTCTCCCAAATTAACAAGCAACCTGCAAATTATCAAACAAACAACAAACACAAATCAAGAAAATCAACATGGTAGGAAACCCTTTGACAAACTGCCTGATAATTACTTCTGCCCTGGTAAATTACTTTCATCTCTGGAATGTTCAATTTCCACCGAAGAAAAATTGTCGTTGGATCACGCATTTATAAAATACGTGTAAGCTGTGGTGTTACCCTCGAATCTAGATACCCTAATGCGTCTGCTGATGATCCTGTTGTGTAGGGTACGAGGATATAAAATAACAATTTTGAAATGATTTCTTGTTTTTTTTTAAAAAAAAACAGGAAAAAGATGTTTATTTATTTTTTAAATAACAATTCAGAGAATGGAATCAAACATTATATAATAGTATAATGCATGTCATATGAGAAATAATATATTTACTCTAATACCGAACCACTTGGCTAGTCTAGTTATTTGCATATTTATTGTGCACCATCTTATAATATATTATTTATTTTAATTGCTCAAATTTATTATTTATTATTTAATTTATCAAAAATTTAATTTTTATAAAACGATCAGTATCATGAGCCGATAGGAGAACCTGGTCGACTCATTTCCTTTTAATATCGTAGATATTTGCAGAAACAGTACTTATCCGTGAGAAGATTAATGTTTTGAGAAACAGCATTAGACAAGAAGTAGAGAAGCTCGTAGAGGATTCTTGAACAAAAACCTTGGATGAACACGACAAAAGACACGTAGTACATTACAACAAAATAGCATAGCTCATGGAATGCTAGACGTCAACACGAGGCCAAGGCATAGCTGGGTGCAGGGGAGTGACGCTGCAGCCTGCAGCAAACACCAAGGCAAGCAGGCATGCAACCACTAACTTTAATTGTAATTGCTCAAAGACTATAAGCTAACATGCTAGCCAGAATGTACATAGCCCTAGCTGATAGGTTATATATGGGGTGTTGAGAAAAAAAGTGTTTTTGAATTATTATTATTATTTTGATTTATTTTTTTATATCTTTATATCATTCCGATGAATTAATATTAAAAATAATTTTTTAAAATAAAAATAAATAAATTTAATATGTTTCTAAATAAAAACCAATTTTAAAAATAACTGACGCTCCAAGTCTATATTGTCTTTACATCAATAACAAAAAAAAAAAAAAAACTTCAGCCCGGGGATATGAAATAATAACATGAGCACTATCTTCAAAAATATGTCAATATTATTCAATAAACTATATTATAATTAATGGTACTCATATTAATTATATGTTTATGTTTTTTCATAATTTTATTCAATAATTCTTGCGCTCCTTGAATCAGTATGAGCAAGATAATTCTAGATGTTTTGTTTGCCCTTTTTTTAGCATTTTTATTATTCAAAGCTTGTTTTAATAAATATAAAGAGAATTACAATATTCAAGCATATAATATTAACAGTTTGAAAATATCTTATTATTCATTACAATTACAAACCACAATAGTTAAGGAATATAAAGCCTAACACTCTTCATATTGGCCCTCAGATCTTAGCAACATGAGTGCGTAATTATTCTATTTAAATCTTTTCTATTTAAGACAACATCAAGCCAAATCTTAAACCAAATACTAATTCTATTTAAATCATCCAACTATATAATAAAATGTTAATTGAAATCTTTTGAAAAATACTAATTAAGCTCCAAAACTTCAAAAATTCTAAACCAAAAACGTGCTGAAAGAGAGAGAGAGAGTCAAGAACAAGATAGAGAAGCGGTTGTAAGTATGCATAAAGAATGATTTGTTTAAAATATACAAAACTCTATTTTTTAATTTATAAAAATTTTCTTTTTGTAGTGTGAAGTTAAAATTTGTTTAAAAATAATATTTTAATTAATAAATCCACTATCAAATTTTCCAATCACCACTATCTCAAAAAATCAAAGAGAAAAACCTGCTTCCTAATCCTGCAATAGATATATCAAGGAGTGAAAAAAAAATCTAAGCTATTCTTACCCCAGGTGTACCAATTGGTTCATCTGCAGTAACTTTGTTAAAAGCATCGATATTCCTCCACTTATTAAACATGATTCATCATTAAAATCTACCATAAATTCATTTGATTAGCATACAAGCATATTGGCAATGGTTGAATATAAGTACATTATGAGGCAAGAGTTATACAGGCACACAAATACAAGTTCTGTATTTTGGTTCAATTTCAAAGTTCACCGCGAATGATGATCAACTAAAATTAAGAAAGAAAAAGAAATGATATATATTTTAGGATTCAGAATATGTTGCTGATCAACATCCCAATCAGCCAGGATTTCTAGTATTCAGTATTGAGCTGAAACAGGATTTTAAAGGTTGCCCAGAAGTTAAGCAAAAATTACCCTAACTGTTTTATACCCTTGTATATACAACTTTATGATTTGACTCAACTGGCCTTCCTTTGCCTTTCAAATCACCGCGAATGATGAGAAGTGCTATACAGTTTATTTCTTCAAACTGGCCTTATTGGAATCGGACTGAAGGTGCTGACCACTTTTGTTTTGCTGTGCAAAAGTGTTGATTAATAAGTCTATCTACTGATTTCACACACATGCAGCAGTTGAAGGAGAAGACAGAGACGAAGGGAGCTGAAGGCAGGAAGAGGAAGAAGTTGTTTGTAATAAACTCAATCCAGCTGTAATTCATTTGATTGTAACAAACTTGTCTAAGATAGTTAGTCAGTTACAAAATAGTTAAACACGTGGAAAATGTGCAATTGTAATGTCCAGTATATAAGGGGCAATCTGTCAAGCACCTTATATGCAACTTTCATAAACAATAAAGAGGTACATACAAAGTTAGTAAAAAAGAAGTAGCCTACCTTCTCTCTCTCTCTGCAAAATATCTAAACTTGTTCTTCTTCTCATCTTCAATTAACAATACCTGAAACAAGAACACAAGAAGCACAGAATCAAAAACACAAAAATCAACAATAAGAATATATTACCTTTAATAAGTACAAGTATTAATATATTATTCCAATGGACAATGAATTCCCTCACAATTAACATTTGTTTTTCCTCTCTATTATCTTCTGTAACCAAAACCTTTTGGGAGTTGAGTGCACAAACATCGTGTACTCTCAGAAACTCAGCCAAAAGATACGACTCCTTACTCCATTGATGTTCAGTGTTCCTTCTCCAAAACAGAAAGTGAACTTTGTCTATGAAGAAAAGAAAATGCAATATTAATTGAAAGGAAAAACTAAATTAGTCACACTGGATTTATAAAACTAGTTACACTCGATTTTCATACTTCTCCCAACATGGAAACTGGTTGAAATTGTAGTGATCGAAAACTTGTTGTGTCCACAATTATTTAAGCGCATGTGTGTTTATGATTAGTTGACGTTGTAACAGTGAGAGAATAATATAATTCATGTATTGGGATTTCACATAACATCTTAAGTCTATGAGTTGAACGGGTTCTCCAATAAACTAAATGATTATGAGTTTCATCTCATTCTCTTTTTCTAATTAGTACAAGATAGTTTGGTTGGTTGAGCTGATTTTTATGACAATAACTAATCGTAGTACGGTTGTTGAAATCTGAGGTGATTCCAGAACTGCCCGAGTAAACCGGTCGACCGCTTGTAAGATAAAACTGAACCGGTCGACCGCCTGGGCACAAGTAAACCGGTCGACCGCTTGGAAGATAAAACTGAACCGGTCGACCACCTGGTCCTGGCTTCAAAGCTGACGCAGGAGAATTAAAGACTGAAGAATCGAAGATTGAAGAATCAGTTGTTAGGATTGAATTCTCAATGTAATAAGTATGTTTAGATGTTATGAGTCAATGTTTTTAGTTATTTTCAGTTTATGGTCAACAATTGTTAAATAGGAAATTGTAACCGAATTTTGAATTTTATAGCCGTTGTAATTTTTCTTATATAAATAAAATTTGTGGGATGGTAGTAACCACGTGATCATATTCTGCCAATGTGTATGTTCTCTGTACTGGGAAAATAAACAAACTTGAGTGTTCTTTTAATTCTGGAAAAATCTCAAGTTCAAGTTCTTGATTGCTACAGTGCATGTTCTTTGTTCTTTGGCTCATTTGTCCAGTGCTCTTGAAAATTCAACATGGTATCAGAGCGAAATTAGGTCTTTGAGAAGGGATTGAAAGGTATACACGAGTGAAAAGTAATCAAGGATTGATTAAACCTTGAAAGGGAGGGTTGCTAATTTTTCCGAAAAATTCCAGAATTTGACAATCAAGAAATCAGTCTTGAATTGGTCTTTCTTTTTAAAGAATCAATAATTGGAAGAATTTCCCAATTGTTATTCGTGTTCTTTACTCTGTGGAATATCTGGAAGATTAAAGATTGCAAGAAGCAAGTTTTAGACTGGAAGAATGGATTCAGTTTTTTCCCCGAAATCTCCAGTTTTCACAGGATCGAATTATGGCATCTGGGCTGTAAAGATGGCAACCTACCTGAGAGCTTATGATTTGTGGGATGTTGTGGAATTTAACAGGGATCCAACACCCCTAAACAACAATCCTACAGTGGCTCAGATGAAATTCTTTAATGAAGAGAAAGCAAAGAAGTTCAAAGCACTCACATGCATTCACAATGCAATCAGTGAAGAAATGTTCACAAGGATAATGAATTGTGAAACTGCAAAGGAAGCATGGGATAAGTTGAAATCTGAGTTTCAGGGAGATGAGAAGTCCAAGAGGATGCAAATTCTGAACTTGAAGAGGCAATTCGAAATTCTAAAAATGAAGGACTCAGACACTATCAAAGAGTTTTCCTCAAACATCTCCAACATTGTAAATCAAATGGCTCTGCTAGGGGAAGAAATTAAAGAAGCAAGGGTGGTTGAAAAGGTACTTGGAAGCCTACCTGAAAAGTTCGAAAACAAAATATGTTCATTGGAAGATTCTAAGGATTTCAATGAGCTAAGCCTACAAGAGTTGATAAATGCCCTACAAGCTGTGGAACAAAGGCAGCAATTCAGGCAAGATAACTCTGGAGAAGAGGTTTTTGCAGCAAGGTTCAAGGGAAGAACAAAATCCCAGGTGTTCTTCAAAAACCCAGAAAATAAGAACAATTCTGGGAAACAATGGCAGAACAAGAAATGGCAGAATAATCAATCACCTGTCAACAACTTCAATGCAAAAGGGAATGATAGAAGAGAACAATTCCCCACATGCAAGTATTGTCAAAAGACAAATCATCTTGAGTCATTTTGTTGGCTAAAAAATGCTCAATGTCGAAAATGCAAACAATTTGGACATATTCAAAAATTTTGCAAGAACAACACAGCAAATGGACAAGCACATGCTGCTGAGGTGATGGAACCCCGAGATGAACAACTCTTTACTGCCATTACAAGTCACAGCTGCAACAAAACAGAGGTTAGTAAACAAACTTGGTTGATAGATAGTGGTTGTTCAAATCATATGTCTGCAGAATCAAGCATGTTTAATAACCTTGATTTAAACTACAAATCAAAAGTGAAAGTGGCCAATGGACAATATGTAAGAGTAGAGGGAAAAGGGGAAGTTGACATAGAAACCTTGGCTGGTATTAAAAACTTTGAGCATGTGTTGTATGTACCAGAAATTGATCAAAATCTGATAAGTGTTGGTCAATTGCTTGAAGAAGGTTTTGCATTATACTTCATAGATGGTGTGTGCACAATCAAAGATGATCATGGGACACATTTATTCACTGTCAAAATGCTTAATAGATGCTTTAGTATTGAAGAAAAACTGAAACTCATAAGCATGAATATTAATGCAACTGAAAATTCAGTGTTATGGCATAAGAGGTTGGGACATTTTAATTATGTCTCTTTGAAGAAAATGGTTGAATTACATGTGGTTGAAGGTCTACCTATGATACATGAACTAGATGATGTGTGTGAAGCATGCCAACTAGGAAAACAATCAAGAAGTAAATTCAGTGTAAGCACACTTAGATCAACTGTCAAGTTACAACTTGTGCACACTGATTTATGTGGACCTATGCACAATGAATCATTGAATGGTGCAAGGTACTTCTTGTTGTTTATAGATGATTTCACTAGGTTTTGTTGGGTATACTTCCTTAAAACCAAAGGGGAAGTTTTTGAATATTTTCTGAAGTTCAAGGCTGTAGCCGAGAAGGAGTCTAGCTGCAGCTTGAAAGTATTGAGGTCAGATAATGGGGGGGAGTTTACCTCCCATAAAATGGAAGAATACCTAGTTAAGGAAGGTATTAAACACCAGTTGATTGTCCCATACACCCCACAACAAAATGGGGTAAGTGAGAGAAAAAATAGAACTCTAATGGAGATGGCAAGATGCCTCATTTATGAGAATAGTTTGCTTTTGAAGTTCTGGGCTGAGGCTGTAAGCACAGCCTCATATCTCCTAAATAGGATGATCTCAAGATCATTAGGAGATAAAACACCATTTGAAGGATGGCATGGTTACAAACCCAACCTAGATCACTTGAAAATATTCGGGAGCCCATGTTATGTGCTGCAACCTGAAGCAAAGAGAAGGAAATTAGACCAAAAATCAGAGGTTGGAATCTTACTTGGCTATAGTTCAAAGTCAAAGGGCTATAAGGTTTATGATTTGAAAACCAACCAAGCTGTGATTGCTAGGGATGTCAAAGTGGCTGAAAATCAAGTATGGAATTGGGAAGAACAGAAACTTGAAGAAAACAGGGCTGAAATACAAACTGAAAATGAAGAGGTATTAGATGTGCCTGTTGAAGAAGAATTGATAGAAGAGGCTGATGACATACCAGTGAGAGGAACAAGACCTCTAAGTGACATATATGAAAGATGTAATTTAGTTGCAAGTGAACCAACAAATGTTGGTGAAGCAATGGAATCACAAACTTGGGTGGCAGCCATGAAAGAAGAACTAAACATGATTGAAAAAAATGATACCTGGCACTTAGTGGACAGACCGAGACATAGGAAAGTAATTGGGGTCAAATGGATATACAAAACTAAGCTAAATGCTGATGGGAGTATCAACAATGTCGCGACGGCGATTTTTTGGTGACGCGCTTCGCGCCCCGCGATCACCCCGGGGTTCGGGGGGACAACGGCACGCGGTGAAATTTGGGATTATTTTTATAATCGTAAAAATTACGACTATAAATATTAGGAGTCGCCACCTAGTATTAAGGTCACTAGGAACCTATTGGTCTGCGAGAGTCTAGGGTAAGTGGACTTGTTGTGCAAGGGGAAGACGCATCACCCCCGGTGCACCCTACTTAAAGTAAGCTGCATTGTTGTTTGATTTTTTTCTATCTTTAAAGAATTTTACATTGCATTTTGAAAACCACTTTTATTTGCGGGCGTATTTCACAATGTAAATCTACACCCTGGTAAAAAAAATTCCCTTTTTTATATCTACGGATGTACTTTACAATGTAAATTTACACCCTAATAGATAAAACAAAAATATTTAAAATTATATTTTTCTTATCTGTGGATGTACTTTACAATGTAAATTTACACCCTAATAGATAAAATAACAATATTTAAAATTATATATTTTTTATCCTTGGGTGTACTTTACAGTGTAAATTTACACCTTAATAGATAAAACAAAAATATTTAAAATTATTTTTGACATTTTGGCCAAATTCCAACGGATAATCATAAACCGGTTACGATATCCAATTTTCGTTTCAAAATATGAGAAATATGCAACATAATTTTTTTAACAAAAAAATGTATATGGAAAAGTCATGAAATTTGGCTGTATGCACAAAAACAAATACATTTTTATAGTTTTGAAATTTCTTTTTTTGATAAAAAAAAGAATGTATATATTTTTTAAAGTAAGAAAAATATTTTATTATTTTTATCTTTTATCTTTATTTTTATATTTATATTTATTTTTATATTTATATATATTTATATATTTCGGGTGATGGATCGCCAATTCACCCATTCAAATCTGAGTCGTCGACCAGTCAATCTTGATCTGGTCGTCAGCCTGGATGATTTTAAACATGGCCTGAAAGCCCAGCCCATCTCGGCCGGACTGACGACCGGAAAGCTGGACCGGCTCGCCCGGCGAGGGAACTGGGTTGGGCTCCTGGCCAACATGGGCCGGGAGCCCAAATGTGCAAAGGCTGGGCTTCCAGCCATCATGGACTGGAAGCCCAAATTTGCTTTCTGTCGGGCCGGGCAAAGCCCGACCCGAATCGCGATCCGGTTACTGTTGTAAACAGTAACCGGAACAAAGTTTTGCAGAGACGAAGATGAACAGTAGCTTGGTGATTTTTCGAGTGCAACGAATGGATATTCTGTTTATACCTTCGTGTAGAGGGCGTCAAGGTGGTTCTTGTGGTCGTGGTGGCGTCGAGAATTGTTGCCTGAGGTCGCCGGAAAAGGCTTCGGAAGGGGCGAGCTGTGCGTGCTGCGTCGCCAGGACTGTCACCTCCCTTTCAACGGTGATTATGCATGGGTTGCTAGGATGATGGGAAAGCTTTCTGTGATGGATATGGAGGCTTTGGGTGGCTGGAACGACGACCGTTGGAGGAGAGAGAGAGAGACGCCGACGTTGCTGTTCTCTTGAGAGAGAGAGAAACGGTGACCGGGAGAGAGAGGAGCGACGACCGAGAGAGGGAGAGAGGGAGATAGAACAGAGAAATATCAAAGAGAAAAGGAAAACGCAGCAAAGGTCAGAAAAAAAATGAAAGAAACAGAAACAAGAAAATCTTTGAATCTTTACGTGAATTCTTTCCTTTTTTTCAGCCTCCTGTTCGTCTTCTTCCCCGTCTCCTCCCTCTGTTCTTTTTTCAATGTTTCTGCCCCGTTGTTTGCTTCCCAGTTCGTGGTCTTCCACCCACTTCTCTGTTCGTTTTTTTCAAACGTCTTGCCCCGTTTTTCTCTTCCCCCGTTCCTCTCTGTCCTTTCTCTGTCCGTGTCCTTGGTTTAAATAGCCACTGATGCAACGGTAACTTGCAACTTTCGGTTCCCTAATTTGCGGAGGTGAAAGGAACAATGGCCGACAAGAGGTGGCTTGTGGGTGCTGGTGGGTTATTATTTTTGGGATGCAAAAAATACAATTTGGTCCCTCAACTTATAACTCCTTTAATTGAACCCTCAATTGAACCTAAATTTATGATTTGTGCAATTATGTCCCCGTAAAAAATTCAAAGTTACCCTTAAATTTTGTGCACCTTTTAACTTGGTCCTTGATTTCCAATTTATGTTATCTGACCCACTATTGACCATTAAACTCTCAATTGTTTCCAATTGGACCCCCGATTTTGCATAATTGGCTTGAAAAAATACAATTTGGCCCAAATTAACTTCCAGCACTTGATTTTTCACTGATTAAGC
Source organism: Salix exigua (assembly GCA_032356905.1). Lineage (NCBI taxonomy): Eukaryota > Viridiplantae > Streptophyta > Magnoliopsida > Malpighiales > Salicaceae > Salix > Salix exigua. The sequence continues at coordinate 247,940 of CM063602.1, forward strand.
CCTTAATAGAATTAATTTGACCAACTTAAAGTATAATTAAGTCCTTGCACTTAATTAAATCCTTTAATTGGATCCTCAATTAATTCCCAAACATAATTATATTTAAAATTGGTTGACGATTAAATCAAATTGACCCATAAAATATAATTATATCCCTTGACTTAATTTTTTTATACAGATTTATCTGATGATAAATTATTTTTGCCTTAAATCTGTATTTTCCTCTATTTTGGGGACAAAAGAGATATGATCGTACTTGCGGAAACAACCAAAATTTGCACATTGACTTTTCTAACAACCTCGACCTCTTTTATTTTATTTTTGATATTTTTTTGATATATTTTGGGGAGTCACCCGAAAATTGGGTGATGACAAACAAAAACAAAGCTAGATTAGTGGTCAAAGGGTATGCACAAGAACAAGGGATTGACTACCATGATACCTTTGCACCAGTTTCTAGGATGGACACAATCAAGCTGCTACTCATGTTGGCCGCTCAAAAGGGATGGCTGGTTTGGCAAATGGATGTCAAATCTGCATTCTTGAATGGTACATTGAGTGAAGAAATATATGTAGAACAACCAGAAGGATTTGAAATTGAACCCAACTTAGATAAAGTTTACTTGCTAAAAAAAGCCTTATATGGCTTGAAACAAGCTCCTAGAGCTTGGTATAGCAAGTTAGATGAGTATTTAGCAAGCTTGGGATTTGAGAAAAGCTTGAATGAGGCTACTCTATATGTGAAGAAAGTTGATAATCACATATTAATAGTTTCAGTCTATGTAGATGACTTATTAATCACTGGTGATGATGAAAACTCAGTTGTTGAATTTAAGCTTAACATGAAGAACAAGTTTGAAATGAATGAACTTGGTTTGATAGCATATTTCCTTGGAATTGAAATAAATCAGTCAAGTGAAGGGTGCTTTATATGTCAGAAACAATTTACTTCAAAACTATTAAACAAGTTTGCAATGGAAAATTGCAAACCTGTTAGCACACCAATGGTGCTTGGAATGAAACTTACTAAGGATGATGGTGCCCCCTGTGTAGATGGCAGAATGTATAGAAGTTTGATTGGAAGTTTGTTGTATTTAGCTTCCACTCGACCATACATTGTATTCTCAGTAAACTACCTTTCAAGATTCATGCAAAATCCTAGTCAAACACATCACATAGCAACAAAAAGGGTGCTGAGGTACTTGAAAGGAACACTGGATTTTGGCTTGTTCTTCAGCAGGATGAATACTGTTAACTTAAGAGGATTTTGTGACAGTGATTGGGCTGGGAGTGATGAAGAGATGATGAGTACCTCAGGTTATTGTTTCTCAATGGGAGAATGTATTTTCTGCTGGAATTCGAAGAAGCAATCTGTGGTAGCACACTCAACAGCCGAAGCAGAGTACATCTCTGCATTTGTGGCAGCAAACCAATTAATTTGGTTAAGGAAAGTTTTAAAGGACTTAAACTGTGATCAAAGGGAACCAACTGAACTTTTGTGTGACAACATGGCTGCAATTGCAATTTCGAAGAACTCTGTCTTCCATGATAGAACAAAACACATGAAGATAAAGTTTCATGCAGTAAGGCAGTTTCAGCAAGAAGGAGAATTGGAAATGAAGTATGTTTGTTCAAAGGAACAGTTGGCTGACTTATTCACAAAGACTTTAGCAAAAGAGAGATTTGAAGAGCTAAGAAGAATGGTGGGAATGTGCAGCTCAGGAATCAAGGGGGAGTGTTGAAATCTGAGGTGATTCCAGAACTGCCCGAGTAAACCGGTCGACCGCTTGTAAGATAAAACTGGACCGGTCGACCGCCTGGGCACAAGTAAACCGGTCGACCGCTTGGAAGATAAAACTGAACCGGTCGACCGCCTGGTCCTGGCTTCAAAGCTGACGCAGGAGAATTAAAGACTGAAGAATCGAAGATTGAAGAATCAGTTGTTAGGATTGAATTCTCATTGTAATAAGTATGTTTAGATGTTCTGAGTCAATGTTTTTAGTTATTTTCAGTTTATGGTCAACAATTGTTAAATAGGAAATTGTAACCGAATTTTGAATTTTATAGCCGTTGTAATTTTTTTTCTTATATAAATAAAATTTGTGGGATGGCAGTAACCATGCGATCATATTCTGCCAATGTGTATGTTCTCTGTACTGGGAAAATAAACAAACTTGAGTGTTCTTTTAATTCTGGAAAAATCTCAAGTTCAAGTTCTTGATTGCTACAGTGCATGTTCTTTGTTCTTTGGCTCATTTGTCCAGTGCTCTTGAAAATTCAACACGGTGATTGTTTTATTCATCGATCAAAGAGGATCACTGTCGTTGATTAGGTTATCTCTATCTAAAATTTCTGAAGATGCAAAATTACACTGATTCAAGGCAGGAAGTTTTGTGCTCATCTAACGTCATATTGATTCAGAATTCCTTCCTTCTTTAAGTGTCCAAAGATAGATGTATATTGTCTATCAAGAGAAGAAAAGGGAGCTAAATTAAAGTATCTTGATTCATGCAGCATCTCTTTATTACTATATATTTAGCATCTCTTCATTCCTTTGTACCCAAGCCAAGTACCCAATTCTTACTTGTGCATGTAACTCTGTTTTGCAAAAGCCTCCCATACCTTTGCTTTGCATGCTGCAAGAAGAATATGCAGCAACTCGTCTTTTATGATACCTTACCCAAAATCCACTGCAGAATTCTTTTCTCATAAAAGTCTTTGTGCTAAGAAAACTATGAAATAAGTGATTAAATATTATATATTTTCTCTCTTGTTAATTGATTGCTACTTGAATTTCTGACAGCAATTCGTTTTTTCAATGCAATTTTATTTTCTGAAAAAGGACGACAGTCCAAAATATCAGTCGGCCGTAGAAAGGTGCAAGGAAATACTAATTTCCTTTCTCACTATCCTTCTTAACGAGTAGGTTGTATAGCAGAACAGTCATAAGAACCTGTCACTGTGTCATTCATTTCACCAACATTTTCCAGTAATGATAGAGCTGCTATTTCGGCCTATCCCTTTCATTTCCTTGTAATTTGATAGGAAGAGATGCATGAACTTTGGGACATCAGTTGAAAGTCTTCAATAATTTTTGCATGTGACATCAGTCTAGGAGTGTTTGCTGATGCATGATTTATGCAGCAAAATAAAATAATACTCTGCTACAATAACAATTAGCTAGCCCTCAGTCACAAACCAGTTGGGATCTGCTATACTGATACTTTTGTACCATTCTTGACGATCATATATATATAAGAAATGGGAATAGTTTTGAGAAAAAGAAAGAATGAATTGCGTCTTGGTCCAGCTATCAGCAGAACAGGACTTCTTTCAAACAGTTCTGCCTATGCCATGCACTATTGCTTCTAAATTCTTTAATTGCCTCTACATGTATGCAAGCTAGTTTTCAAACAGTTCTATATGTTTTGAAGTGAAAAATGAAATTGAAATTTAAGAGACTCCTAATTTCGTTTAAATTTGCTAGAAAATTTTTAAATAAGAATAAATTGCGTTTATTAATCAAGTATTAGTTCATTGTTGATACTGAAATATTCCAACAGAGTTATTTTGAAGGTGGAGGTGGCAGAACTTAAAAAGGTTGTGGCAGTTAAAGAACAAAAGCTCGAGTAAAGAAAACAAGAACTTGAGCGATTATGATCTCTTTCAGCTATATGAACTCCACGACAGGAAATCAGCGCACTTCCAGGAGGTTCGACAGCACAAAGTGATGATCAAAGCACTGGTCAACCTCCTTCAAATAATGAGATCAATTTAAGCATGGAATAAGAATACTAGATTTTATTATATAGTGATTGAATTATGCTGTATTTAATTGAATATTTATAACATTTTTCTTTTCCACGATTTACCATAGAAATGACTGTAATGATTCGTTTAGAACTTTTCAATGCAATGCTATAAGAAAACTCTCCCATCGAGAAAAGGACAGTCAACTAATTTTTATGGGAGATAATTTCTTGATATTATATCAGAATCTACTTAACTAACCGATCATGAGTTTAAATCTCTCAATATAAATCATATATTAAAATTTCATTTAATAACATAATAGCTTAAGCTATCTAAATAGTTTTTTTTAACATGATCACATTATATTAATGAGTCTGATAGATAATGATGCCTTTGTGTTAAGAAAAACTATGAAATAAAGTATTAATATTTGATATTTATTTTTAATATTCTAAAAAATCAAGATAAACAACCTCAAGTTAACTCAACTAACATGCCACTAGGGATGTGAGATTGAGATAAACTCACAAAAAGTAAAACAAATAAAAAAAATCAAGACATAATAACTTAGCGTTCAATAATGAAATTGAGATTTTTTTTTAAATAAAGGATAAAAAAACAAACTTAAAATCAAGCTAATATTCAAAACTAGTAATTCAGGTTAGAAGACATGAATAACCTTATAGAAAGAGAAACATGAAAAATAGGTAAACTTTTCAATAATAAAAAATTAGAAAACAAAATAAAGAGAATCAAAATACCGAGGACCAAATCTAGTTTGAAAACTAAATGAAAGAAAATAATTAGATCCAAATTGAAAAACAAATTAAGAAAATAATAAAATATAACAATATGAAGATCTGTTGACTTGGAGATTGCAGCGCCAACTTTCCAATGGACTCATCATCACTCTGATGAGTGAAAAAACATCTAAGCAATTCTTACCCCAGGTGCACATTTGGTTCATCTGCAGAAACTTTTGTTAAAATTAAGCATCGATATTCCTCCACTTTTGGCTCCTGTATTAAACATGATTCATCATCAAAATCTACCATAAATTCATTTGATTAGCATACAAGCATATTGGCAATGGTTGAATATAAGTACATTATGAGGCAAGAGTTATACAGGCACACACTCCGAATAGTTGATCTGTTGATTCAGATTTTATAATGAGAAGCATTCAGAAACTACAAAAGTCATTTGGAGTTCAATGTATAAGTGATCCTGGCTATACAACATGCAGGTAGTGGTGGAGATGTTTTGGAAGATGATCCTGTTGGCAGGCTGAAAGTTTTTGTCTATGAATTTCCAAGCAAATACAATAAAAGATTCTGCAAAAGACTCAAGATGCCTCACCCACATGTTCGCAGCTGAGATCTTTATGCATCGATTCCTATTATCTAGCCCTGTACTGAACGCTCATGTTAGGTATATTGCTATTTTGTGGCAATATCCTACCATTGTTGAAAATGGTAATCAACCCACCATGGTTGAAAATGGTAAATTCCTAAGTTTGGTGGCCAACCTTTGACTATGAAGAAAATTTGGTGGCCAACCATTTAAGATTGTCTCCTCACTCTTGCTATAAATAGAGGAGCTTCTTAAAACTAAAAATGAGAGAGGGAGAAACACAAGTGAATGTGTTGTGTAGAGAGAGCTAGAGAGAGTTGATGAGTTGAGTAGAGTGGATGTAATCCTCATCCTCTATATGTATTTATTGTAACTCTTTTTCTATCTCTAATACAATGACTCTCTCCCGTGGATGTAGGCAGTTTTGCCGAACCACGTTAAATATTGTGTCAGTGTGCTTAAACCTCCTATGAACAAATATCAGTACACCCCGGTCCGCGCATGGGAAAGCCAGAATTCCCAACAGCTCATTCCCAAGGAAGCTGATTGGTTTTATACAACTTGTGATTGACTCCAACTGGCCTTTGCCTTTCAAATCACCGCGAATGATGAGAAGTGCTATACAGCTTATTTCTTCAAACTGGCCTTATTGGAATCGGACTGAAGCTGCTGACCACTTTTATGTCGTGCAAAAAGAATATATTACCTTTAATAAGTAAAAGTATTAATATATTATTCCAATGGACAATGAATTCCCTCACAATTAACATTTGTTTTTCCTCTCTATTATCTTTTGTTAACCATAACCTTTTGGGAGTTGAGTGCTTGGCACACGAGGCCAGAGCACCTCATATGTTTCGCCGAAACGAAGGCAAAGTCTGTCCTTCAAGAAGCGATAAGGAGACTAATTTGAAGTTTCTTCATTCTTACAACCAGCATCTCTTAATTGCTTCGTACCAAGCCTCCTACCATACTCTTATCCAATAATTAGCAAAGTTGGTCACACAAGCTCTAAATAAAAAATAAAAACCCTAAATATAATGATATTACGAGGACATGAACAATACTAGCAATACTCCCTTGTAAACACTTGTTTATTTAACATCATATTAGCAATAAATATTGAAGACTCTGTGAAGTTTAGTGCTCTATAATCATATTCAGATTGATATTCAGAATTCCTTCTTGAAGCGTCCAAGAAGTTGTGTCTATTGTCTATCCAGAAAAGAAAAAGGATAAAAAGCAACTAATTTAACGTCTCTTCATTCTTGCGGTATCAGCATCTATTCCTTGCTTTGTACCCATGCCAAGTACCAAATTCTTGCTTGTACATGTACCTATGGTTTGCAAAAGCTAGGCAAACAAGCTCTAAGTTAAAGGAGATATAACCCGGAATTCACTTCCATATATTAATTTGTAATGCATCCCATATCTTTTCTTTACATGCTGCAGAAACTCCTATTTTACAATACTTTACCCAAAACCTACTGCATAATTCTTTTCTCATAAGGGCCTTTCACTATTCATTCTAAGAGATTGTTTCAAAGATATCCACATTTACTTTTCCATATTACAAAATAGTTTTTTCAAGGGTTGATCGAGAGAACTACTTTCCACAGCTTGAGGAGAAGATAACGATGCTCAAAAACTTGCCTCAAGAAGTCTTAAATTTATGGAACAATTGGGAGATTCGAGGAATGGTTTTGCTTAGTCTCTTACTACAAACCATCCTCATCATATCTGGTCCTCTCGCGAAAGACCATTGCCACGGTCCGGATGAGGATTCTTGTTTGGTCCGCATACCTCTCAGCCAGACATGGTGGCAATCGTTGCAATCGGGTAATCTAGCAAGGAGCCAAGGAGATTCATCAGGTGACGGTTCAAGGAAGGCCAACAATTCCATCCAGGCATTTTGGGCACCTTTTCTGCTCCTGCATCTTGGTGGCCCAGACACAATCACTGCATACTCGATTGAAGATAACGAGTTGTGGTTAAGGCACTTGCTTGGTCTAGTAGTCCAAGTCGTAGTGGCTTTTTATGTCTTCTCAAGGTCTTGGGGTAGCGGTATCCTTCAATTCATAGCAATCCCGATGTTCATTGCTGGCTTTATAAAGTACTCAGAGAGGACTTGGGTGCTCTGGTCTTCATGCTCTAAGAGTTTAAGAAAAAACTCTTCTCTATCAGGTTTCGAGAGTTCTTACGATCGTACGACAAATCCAAAAAGTGATCAAGAGAGAGAATATCTTCGTCAAGGTTACACTTTTTTTCATATATCCAAGTTTGCAATGCAGGACCTTGCCCCTTCCTATTGGGCTCTCATCGGCAAGCCATTTGCGTTTTACAAATCCCAGCAGACGGTGCCTTCAAGGTGCTAGAGGTTGAGCTCGGATTGATATATGATATGCTTTATACTAAAGCGCCTCGATTTACTCCCGCTTTGGAATCCTTCTTCGCTGTATCGACTTTCGCTCTCTGTTACCGTGTTTCTTATCTTCCAGGTCAAGATTGAGAAGCATGCCTACTCATGGATCGACGTTGCAATCACGTACTTATTGCTTGCGGCCTCTGTTTTTCTCGAGCTTTATGCTTTTTTATGCCTTGTCCTCTCTGACCTGACAATGATTTGGTTGCTTGATAAAGGAGGGAACGCCTTGACGAGTGCAATTTATTCTCGGCTAAGGAAGTTAACTACAAGCAAGCGATGGTCAAGATGCATATCACAGTACAACCTAATAAGCTCTTACATTGGAGACAAGCAACTTAAGTGTTTGAAATTGGTGGGAATCGATGAAATGATGAGGCAAATGCATGTGAATCGGAAAGGCTTGAATGGTGGACTACAAAAATTTATTTTCGAACATCTTTTAAAGAAAGCCGAGAAGATGAAGGAAAATTATAATTTATTTGATAAAAAATTGAGAAGTAAAATAATTGATCAGAGGGGAAATGGTGTGCTAGAAAGAGAGGGACTGTTAAAGAACTTCAAGTGGTGCACAACTGAAGTAGAATTCAGTCGGAGCATCCTTGTTTGGCATGTCGCAACAGAGATTTGTTCTCGTAATGAGAAAGATGTAAGTACTTATGTCTCCAGAAGCAAATGCTTATCTGAGTACATGATGTATCTTTTGGTGATAAGACCAACTATGCTATGCAAAGGATTCGTTGACGAGGAAGATCTAAATACTTTGATGAGAGACCTGCGTAATATGGATATAAATAAGTCCCACATGAAAGCACCTCGTTATGATGATGTAGAGTTTCAAAAGGAACGGAAAACAGAAAATAAGTTAGCGGTAAATGGTGGGAGCGTGATCGCCAGACAATTATTGGAGTCAATATCGGGAAGTAAGAAGCGATGGGAGATGATAGAAGAAGTTTGGATGGAAATGCTGACGTACGCAGCAGCTCATTGTCCATGGAAAGAACATGCTCATGCACTGAGAAGAGGTGGAGAGTTACTCACTCATGTCTCCTTTCTTATGCTTCATCTTGGTTTGAGCCAACAGTATCAATACCGGGCATTTGACGATAATTGGGTAAGTATACCAAAAACATTTCTCAATTACATTGGTAGATCGATACTACATTTTTTAAAGTGTCATAATAAAATATTAAATATGATCATTTCAATTTAGATATATTATTTTCGAAACTCCATTTGTATGTTTTTAAAACGTTTTATTAATAAATAAAGTGTTTCAATTGAATGTCATTTAATTTAAAACAGTTGACTCATGATTTGTATAAATAAAGTTATCATTTTTTTCTATCTTACTCACTTATCCTCAACTTACATATTAATAATAATTTAGAATGAATTGTTACTGTTAGATATTGCTTTTGACTAATTGAACTTCATGTTTCCCTGCAATTTTCAACAACAAATAAAAAGAGGTAGGCACAAATGTTACTTGAAGAGATATATACCACTTTTCTTTCATTATCTTTTTATTTTTACAGAGAACAACGCAACTCAAGTTTTTGTTTGACAATAATGCATGAATGATTTGTCAAGTTCTAAGGCAAAAAATATAGAATCTTTTTTTTTAAAGTAATTAGACTGCTTTTTATTTGTAAATCATCATGGAAAGTTTTTATGAAAAACTTTCTTATCATTTTTATTAAATTTAAAACATTCAAATCAAATTGGGTGATAATGATTTGATGTTGGAAAAGATATATTATTTTATTTTTATCACTTAATTCAAATCATTAAATTTAAAAATTAGAGTAAAAAAGAATTGGAATTTTATTTTCTACTTCAGTGACTTATCTTTTATTACCCCTTGTGTGTTTGTATGTTGATTGAACTTGACAATTTAGCATTGCTTTATTGTAAAGCCATATAAATTTTTCCTTTTGATGTGAAATGGCATTTACCTTTCGTTTTGAATATTGGGGAATATTATTTTTACCCTTATAACTGTGCAATGTTCCACTTCGATATCAATATTTTAAAATCTTCCAATTTACCCTATAGTTTTTCTATAAAAAAAGTTTCCATTTTTCCTTTTTAAAATAACTTTTTTTTAATTTTCCATTGGAGACTTATTGTTAATTTTAAATAAGTCAAAAACTAATTCTATACTTGCTTTCACATACATCAAAGCTAATTTTAAATTCTCCAACTTATTGTTATTGGAGTTGGACCTTTAAAATGAAGATTCATATGCTCATTAAAGAAAGTACATCATCAGTAAAAATAAAAAAACTAAAATACTTTACATTTATCTCACAAAATTAATCTTAAGTAATATTAAAATATATAAATTAAAAATACATATTATAAATTATTTATATATATATATATATATATTCAAATATTGATATGTATCATTTAATAATCTATTTATTTTGATATCCAGATCATTTAAATTACATTAGCTACTAAAAAAAGTCACCCATGACAAATGAAAGGTAGACCCGTCTTGTTGATTTCTTTCAATTGATAAATTAATTTAGTATTATTTTTTTAAAAATTTCCACGTCATTTTCTATCTTTTTCTTCAAAGGAAAAGACAAATCTTAGACTTTTGAATTTTTTCATGTTTTACTGTTTAATCATGCTTTTTATTGGTATGATGGTAGCGTTTGGAACATAGCTCCAACACTGTTTAGAAAGAAAAACAAATTCATACTTCAAATTATTTTTTTTATTTTTAGATATATTATTTTGGAAATTCCATTTCAATGTTTTTATTTCATTTTATCATTAATTAAAGTGTTTTCAAATGAATGTCATTTAATTTAAAACAGTTGATTCATGATTTGTATAAATAAAGTTATCATTTATTCTGTCTTACTTACTTATTCTCAACTAACATATTAATAAAAATTTAGAAAGAATTGTTAATATTAGATATTGTTTTTGACTAACTGAACTTCATGTTTCCCCCAATTTTCAACAACAAACAAAAGAGGGAAATAGTAGAGTTCGATGAGATCCATATAGAGGTATGTACCACTTTACTTTCATTATCTTTTTGTTTTTACAGATAACAGCGCAACCCAAGTTTTTGTTTGACAATAATGCATAAATGATTTGTCAAGTTCTAAGGCAAAAATTATAGAAACTTTTTTTTAAAGTAATTAGACTGCTTTTTATTTGTAAATCATGATGTAAAAAACTTCTTGATAAAACATTATTATCATTTCTATGAAATGTAAAACATTCATATCAAATTGGGTGATAATGATTTGATGTAGCAAAAGAACTTCTTAGTATTTTATTTCTCACTTAATTCAAATCATTAAATTTAAAAATTAGATCGAGAAGAAAGAATTGGAAGTTTACTTTCTACCTCTGTGACTTTATCTTCACTACTCCCTTGTATGTATGTTAATAGAACTTAATAGTTTAGCATTGATGTGTGTGTGTGTATCATTTAATATTCTATTTGTTTTCATATCCGGATCATTTAAATTGCATTGGCTACTAAAAAAAGCCACCCATACAAATGAAAGGTAGACCTGTCTTGTTGATTTCTTACACTTGATAAATTGATTTATTATTTGTTTTAAATGTCCACGTCATTTTCTATCTTGTTTTTTTCAAAGGAAAAGACAAATTTAAGACTTTTGAATTTTTCATGTTTTACACTCTATACTCTTTGCTTCCGCCATATTCAATGAACACAGCCTTTAATAGTCTAACTCAATGTTTAACTAATAATCGATTTTTGATGTTATATTTTTAGAGTTGCATTTTCTTTTTCCCCGCTTAATTTGCATAGTCCGAACATCATGTAAATAAAAACAAGATTGCACTTAATTTTACTAGCAAACTTTAATCAATTGATGTTAGGAAATTAGTCAATATTGATGCCTCCGCGTCTAAGAAAAATCTAGAATAAATTATTACTATTAGAAATTTGATTTTATTAATTATTGATTGCTTGAATTTCTGACAATACATGAACGATGTCTCACCGCAATTTTCAACAAAAACAAAAAGGAGGAGTGGCATTACTATGAAAAGGCTAGAGACAAATATATGTTAGGAACTGACAGGTCAACTCCCGATGAGGTATGATACAACTTTTTTTATCACTATTTTTTTAGTTCAGGTTTGTTTTACAATAATAAATGAATGATTTGTCAAGTTCTTAAATCATGAGGCAAGAATAATAGAATTTTTATTCTAAAAGTAATTAGAAATTGTTTTTTTATCTCATTTAATTCAAATTATTAAATTCAAAATAAAGTTGACCGAATTCTTGTATACATTATTCAATTTGTGTATATATAAAAATTGTTCACACGTATATTTGTTTTTTATATATCTTGTATTGTGTAAGTTCTTACACCACGCATTCTTTTATTTAAAAAAGGTTGCACTTAATTTGCCTACCTCGAACATGCATATAAAACAAAATTATATTTAATTTGGTTGCAAATTTTAATCAATTAATATCAGGATATTTAGTGAAATAAAAAATTAATTTGAAATTCTTGAGAGTTCTAATTTGTATATATTAATCAAATACCCATTAATTACTCATCTCAAATTTCATCATTGCTATTTTGAAGGAGGTGAAACTACTTGAAGAAATTGTAGCAGATAAAGATCGAGATCTTGAGCAAACAAAGCGGGAGCTTGAGCATAAAACACGAGAGCTTGAGCATAAAAAACGAGATCTTGAGCTATTTCGAGCTTCTTTAACTTCATCAACTCCACAACAAGGAATCGATTCACTTCCACGAAGTTTCCCAGCACAAACTGATAATCAAGGGACTGGTCAATCGCCATTAAAGAATAATGAGATCAGTTTATGTATGGACTAAAAGTACCAGCTTTCTTACTATAATGTGTTCATAATTATTTAAGTAAATAAATAACTTCATGCAATTCTTTCTCATCGAAAAGCATCAGGAACACATTTGTGTTTGTTATTTAAATTAAACTTTGTTCATCGAGAAAATAAAAATTAAATCAATCTATTGGTTCCAATTTCAAAATATAAATTTGATTGATATTTTCATAATAAGATAAACTAATAATATACAATAAAGGATAAGATGATGGATGTGTTCATGAAACATGTTTGATGATAGTAAAGATTTTGTTTTGAAAAATACTGATAAATTAATCCTCATTCATCCCAAAAGCTTATGCTGTTGAAATAGTTTAAAAAATATTTTACTAATTTTTATTGTATTTACAGTGACTATATTTTTATTACACAAGAAAGGGGGAAAATAGTTTAAAATCAAAAGGAAAATAAGACATGGTGGAAAAAGATTTTGTCCATACTCTACTCATTTTCCCTATCATCAACCAATTAGCAAATATCATATAGATTATATGAGTCTTATAGATTAAGAGTTAGTCTAATAATATATTATGAAGGATAAAGTGATGATTATGTTGATGAAGCATATATGATGGTGGTACATATATAGTTTTATTTTATTTTATTTTGTCATGAAAGTTTTGATTTTTATATTTTCATTTTTACATAAAGTTTATTCTTTATTAATATTTTTCTTTGGGTTTTAAAATAAAATTTTTATTATGTATAAAAATAAACAATAATCAAACAAAGATTGATTATTTTTAAATTAGAATCATTGACCACTAGTGTCAATAAATCTTTGCATATATGAACTTGAAAAGAAAATAAATAAAACTATAGGCACCAAATTGTCCCACGACATCGTGCGACCAAGATAAGGAAAAGCCCAAAAGAAGTGGGTAGAAGAAGCTTGTGTGGGGAGCATGAAAGCCACGCTTCCATTCGCTCTCCAAACTTCCTTAATCCTACACTATTTACCTCTCTACACACCACTCACTTGTCTCTATATCTTTTCTTCTATCATCATCACTGTTAAACGACGACAGACCAAGAAGAAGAGAAAAGGAAGAAGTCCTGCAAAAATGGCGGTGCAGTTGCATGCACCAACAAGGTTTCAAGCCGCAAAAACGTTGCCACTTCCTTCTCTTTTAGCTCCTAATGGCAACAATGTTGGCCTTAAGGGACCAGCTGATCGTTCTGTTGGGTTTGGGTTTCCCTCTTAGGAGGAGGATGGCCCAAATATTTGTGTGGATTTAGCCCACATAAATGTACCCAATTAGAAGGGCAGGACACAATTATTTTGAGCTGCCAAGGAGAACAAAATCAAATAAGAAAAGAGAAGAAAAAAGGAGAGAGAGCCGAGAGAAAAAGGGTGAAAGAGGCAGCAGAACACTCTGTCTTCTTCCTTCGATTTCCAACTCGTTAACCGTTGGATCGGGTTGAAATTTGGACAGCAGCTTCCAGACACATTGATCTTCATTCGGAACGGTTGGATTGGAGATTGGAGCTGTGGAAGTTGGTCTGCTTGACAGAACTCGGGGCTGTCAGTTTGTGAGCCTTCTCTCAACTTTGTTCTCTTTAATTCTTGTTGTATTCCAAGAATTGTTTAATCTTGATGATTTATGTTGTATCCCTTAGTTAGATCTGAGGAAGAATATTGTGAACCCATTATTTTTGATAGTGGAAGTGTTTGAGTGGACTACGGTCCCGTGGTTTTTCCTTCTCATATCGGGAAGGTTTTCCACGTAAAAATTTGCGTGTTGTGCTTGTGATTTTTGGATATATTTTTCCGCATATATTCTGCTCTATTTAGAAGTTTCCTATAGATTCACACAAAGAGGGAGTGTTGAGTATTGTTGTTTCTCCCAACAAGTGGTATCAGAGCTTGGTGTGATCGAGCACTTTAAATATCTTGTGTTGAATAATGGAGGCTAATCTGAGTAGAATGGTGTGTTTGAATGGTTCAAATTATAATATATGGAAAGGTAAAATGGAAGACCTGCTTTATGTGAAACAATTCCATTTACCCGTGTTTGCGTCTGAGAAGCCAGAAAATAAATCTGATGAAGAATGGACTTTGATGCATAGACAAGTATGTGGATATCTTAGACAGTGGGTTGATGATAATGTGTTGAATCATATTGAGGGTGAGACACATGCACGCACACTTTGGAAAAAACTTGAGGAGTTGTATGCTCGTAAGACCGGGCATAGTAAAATGTTTTTGATGAAGCAGTTGATGTATTTGAGATACCAAGATGGAACTCCCTTAACGGATCACTTGAACACTTTCCAAGGAATTATTAATCAGCTTGCTGGGATGGGTATCAAGTTTGATGAAGAGGTTCAAGGGTTGTGTTTACTTGGTACATTGTCGGACTCTTGGGAGACATTTAGAATGTCATTATTTAACTCAGCCCCGAATGGTGAAATCAATATGGATCTGGCTAAAAGTAGTATATTGAATGAAGAGATGAGAAGAAAATCACAGGGATCCTCTTCACAGTCAGAGGTGTTGGTTATAGAAAGAAGGGGGAGGAGTAAGAGCAGAGGTCCGAAAAATAGAGATAACAGCAGAAACAAGTCCAACAGGTTTGCCAATGTTGAGTGCCATCATTGTGGCATGAAAGGGCATATCAAGAAATATTGCAGACAGTTGAAGAGAGAGAATAAAGAGAAAGGGAAGGAGATACAAAATGAAGATGGCAAGAATGGTAATAGAGTTGCCACCACTACTTCCGGAGATTTCTTCACTGTTTATGATGATGATGTCATTAATTTTGCATGCCATGAGACCAGTTGGGTGATTGATAGTGGTGCTTCAACTCATGTTACATCCCGACAAGATTTCTTCACTTCCTATACAGCCGGTGACTTTGGGACAGTGAAGATGGGCAATGATGACTTGGCCAATATTGTCGGCATTGGAGATGTGTGCTTGGAGATGAGTAATGGCATGAAGTTAGTTCTTCATGATGTGAAGCATATTCCTGACATCCGTTTGAACTTGATATCTGTAGGCAAACTTGATGATGAAGGGTATTGCAGCATTTTTCATAATGGTCAGTGGAAGCTCACTAGAGGTGCTATGGTTATTGCTCGAGCTTATAAGCTTTCTACTTTGTATATGTTAGAAGCAAAATTCTCCAAAGACATTATTAATGCAATGGATGATGAGTCTTCTACAGAACTATGGCATAAGAGACTTGCTCATGTGAGTGAGAAAGGCTTGGAATTATTGGCCAAGAAGAATTTGCTAGCAGGAATGAAGAGTGCATCTTTGAAAAAATGCACACACTGTTTGGCAGGTAAGCAAAACAGGGTTTCCTTTAAGAGTTCCCCTTCTGCCAGAAAGACAAATATACTTGATCTTGTACATTCAGATGTATGTGGTCCTATGAAGACTAAAACACTTGGTGGCTGCCTTTACTTTGTGACTTTCATAGATGATCATTCAAGGAAATTATGGGTATATACCTTGAAAAGCAAAGATCAAGTATTTGATGTGTTTAAGCAATTCCTGGCTTCAGTTGAGAGACAAACTGGGAAGAAGTTGAGGTGCATCAGAACAGATAATGGGGGAGAGTATTTGGGTCCTTTTGATGAGTATTGCAGGCAACAGGGTATTCGTCATCAAAGAACACCTCCAAAGACTCCTCAGTTGAATGGATTGGCTGAAAGAATGAACAGGACTCTGGTTGAGAGAGTAAGATGTTTGCTTTCACAATCACAGTTGCCAAACTCCTTTTGGGGGGAGGCTTTGAACACAGTAGTACATGTTCTTAATCTCACTCCATGTGTTCCTCTTCGATTTGATGTACCAGCATGAGGTATGGAATGGCAAAGATGTTTCTTATGATCATTTGTGTGTCTTTGGATGTAAGGCATTTGTGCATATTCCCAAAGATGAGAGATCGAACTGGATGTGAAGACCCGACAGAGTGTATCTTTCTAGGTTATGGCCTAGATGAGTTTGGTTACGAGTTGTATGATCCAGTTGAGAAGAAACTTGTGAGAAGTCGAGATGTTGTGTTTATGGAAGATCAAACTATACATGATATTGAGAAGACAGAAAAGGTAGTGCATCGATATAATGATTGTTTGATTGACTTGGATTCACCTTCTTTGATAGATTTGCCAAGCACAAATTAAACATGATGTTCAGAATGACCTCCAAGTTCCGGATGATACAGATGTTCCCTTATGTCGCACGTCCCCGCGCGGCGTCCCGGGAGGGATCCTGGCTCTCGCAATGTGGAGTTTTGATGAGGAGTCGCCACCTTGCTGTTGAGGGTCGCTAGGAACACCCGATTTGTACTGGTCTGCTCAGAGATTCAAAGGCAAGGGACTGGTTGCGCAAAGAGAAGGTATTAGCACCCCTGATACGCCTTACCTGAGATAAGCTGCATTGCCTATTTAGATGTGATTTAAATTGTTTCAATAAGTCAGTATTTATTCATAAAAAATGTTACAATAAAAAAAGAAATCAATCAGCTTAAAAAAATTCAATAAATTTTATTGATTATTATTATTCCCACTGAATATTTTAGACAATAACCTTTTAAAATTTATTTATCCAAACACCGAAAAGTAAATAATATGATACTATTCCCGTCGAATATTTTGGATAAGATTTATTTATCCAAACACCGAAAAGTGAATAATAACATACCATTTCTCCGAATATTTTGGGTTTAAAACTTTAAGATTTATTTATCCGAATATTAGTCGTGAATAATAAATTCCCAAAAAAGATTTTATACTTTTGAAATATTGGTTTTGGATTTTTACAAAGAAAACACATTCTTTATTTTATTTTCTTTTTTTCCTTAACAAAACAACATAATATGGAACACATAAAACAACACACACCCACACAATCTTTTTTTATTCCTTTTTCATCATATTTAAAAATAGAATACAACTCACACACACATTGTCTTTTTTCATTCTTTTCTCATTACATTTCACAAATAATAATTAAACTACAATAAGTTTAAATAAAACACATAAACATAAGGGAAAATACACAAAAGGCCTTAGGAGGAAGATCTGGAACATAGCGGCGAGGAGAAGAGGCTGGTGGCGCGTCGCCTCACGCGCCATCAGTCACTGGTGGCGCGTGGTTCCACGCGCCTCCGCTGGAGGTGTAAAACAGGGGTGACTAGATCGGCTTCCTCTCTTCAACCTCTCGCCGGAGATGGCCTCCCGGTGACCTGCAAACGAACAGAACAGCAAACAAAAACACAAACAACAAAAATCAAAAATCTCTTCACATCGCAGATCGGCCTTTCTACGTTCTTCGTCCTTCTTCTTCTTCTTCTGCAGATTACTGGACTACCGCGAGTTGGATTGGGGAGAGGGAGCTGGTCGGAGTTGATGGTGGTTGCGGAGGCTGCACAGATCTTCCCTTCTCTCCCTCACACACCGGCAATAGCCTTCAAAGCCTACCTACAAAAACAAAACAAACACAAAGGCAACAGGCAAAAACAACTCGAAATCAATCCTTACTTCTCTGGATCTTTTTTCTTATTTGGGGGTTTAAACTCTTTGTTTCCGTTCCGTGTGGCAGCTAGGAGGCATGGTTGGGCAAGGGAGCGTTGGAAGGGAGTGGGCTTGCTGTAGTGGAGATCGTGGCTGATGCTCGGTGAAGGAGGTGGAGAGGACGAAGAGAGTGAGGGTCTGCCGAAGAGGAGATCTGCTGTGGTGGGGCTGGCGGACGTGAAGAGAGAAAGGGGAAACTGTTGTGGTGGCTGGGACCGTCGACGGTGAGGGAGGCTGTGGTGGTCTATTGGTCGGAGGGGAAAGAGAGTGAGGCTGGCCGGAGGAAGGGGTTTAAGGCAACGAAACTGCCTACGCTGACCGTGTGAAGTAGAGATAGGAACGGGAAAATGAAAAGGAAATTGTGGCAAAGGGGGGGCTGCTGACTTTGATGGTTTGTTGAAGAGGGGAAGCAAACTGGTCGTTGAAGAGAGAAACAGAGGTGAGAGGAAGAGTAGGGATAAAAAAAAACGGGGAAGGGGAAGGGGCTGCCCAAAACAGGTCTGGCTGCGGCAGCCCCCTCACGGGAGAGAAACAATATGGGTTAGGGTTTTTTTTTATTTTAGGGTTTTTTTTGGAGGAATCTATTTTTTTTGTCCCCTTTTTTATGTTGATTAAAACCTCTATTTATAGACTTTTCATATGCAAAATTCCAAACACAGTTTTCAGCTTGCACATCCCTTTCAATTTAGTCCTTTGACTTACAATTTGCACGATTTGACTATTAAACTCTCAATTTGCCCAATTTTCCCTCTAACAAGATATTTTTGGATTTTTTTGTTTTTTTCTATTTTTTCTATTTTTTCTTTTTCTTCCGAAACATAAAAAATAAGTTGGTCAAAATTTGGGTAGCAACAGATGCCCCCTCTTTACAATGCTTACGACTAAAGTCTTGCAAAAGACTTTAAATAGTAAGCGTTGTAAAGAAAAATAAAGAAAATAAAATAAATAAATAAAATGATGGGTGACCTACACAAATAAAAGAAATTAGATAGAAGAGTCTCGATAGTGACGGATGACTTACCCGGGTCTGATTATGACGGGTGACCTGCCCTGATGAAAGAGTCTCGATAGTGACGGATGACTTACCCGGGTCTGATTATGACGGGTGACCTGCCCAAGTAGAAAGAGTCTCGATAGTGACGGATGACTTACCCGGGTCTGATTATGACGGGTGACCTGCCGGGTTAATAGTTAGAAGGGTCTCATTTTTACGGGTGACCTACCGTGTTAGCGGTTAGAAGGGTCTCATTTTTCTGGGTGACCTACCCGTGTTAGCATGTTAGAAGGGTCTCATTTTTCTGGGTGACCTACCCGAGTTAGAATGTTAGAAGGGTCTCATTTTTCTGGGTGACCTACCCATGTTAGCATGTTAGAAGGGTCTCATTTTTCTATGTGACCTACCCGTGTTAGCATGTTAGAAGGGTCTCATTTTTCTGGGTGACCTACCCGAGTTAGAATGTTAGAAGGGTCTCATTTTTCTGGGTGACCTACCCGAGTTAGAAGATGGAAGGGTCTCATTTTTACGGGTGACCTACCCGGCTGGAAGATGGAAGGGTCTCATTTTTACGGGTGACCTACCCGGATGGAAGATGGAAGGGTCTCATTTTTACGGGTGACCTACCCGGATGGAAGATGGAAGGGTCTCATTTTTCAGGGTGACCTACCCGGATGGGAGATTGGGTCTCATTTTTACGGGTGACCTACCCGGATGGAGGATTGGGTCTCATTTTTACGGGTGACCTACCCGGATGGAAGATGGAGGGGTCTCATTTTTACGGGTGACCTACCCGGATGGAAGATGGAGGGGTCTCATTTTTACGGGTGACCTACCCGGATGGGAGATTGGGTCTCATTTTTACGGGTGACCTACCCGGATGGAGGATTGGGTCTCATTTTTACGGGTGACCTACCCGGATGGAAGATGGAGGGGTCTCATTTTTACGGGTGACCTACCCGGATGGAAGATGGAGGGGTCTCATTTTTCTGGGTGACCTACCCGGATGGAAGGGGTCTCATTTTTACGGGTGACCTACCCGGATGGAAGGGGTCTCATTTTTACGGGTGACCTACCCGGATGGAAGATGGAAGGGTCTCATTTTCTGGGTGACCTACCCGGCTAGCATGGTCTCATTTTTCTGGGTGACCTACCCGGCTAGCGTGGTCTCATTTTTCTGGGTGACCTACCCGGCTAGCATGGTCTCATTGTTCTGGGTGACCTACCCGGCTAGCGTGGTCTCATTTTTCTGGGTGACCTACCCGAATGGATGATGATGAAAAATGGGGTCTCATTATTATGGGTGACCTACCCAGATGAAAGCTGATGAAGATGGGGATGCAATGCATGATGATGCATGGATACTTACCTAGGAAATATAGGTCCCCTTTTTCTAATGCAATGCATGGTAATGCATGTATACTTACCTAAGAAATATAATGCAATGCATGGTGATGCATGTATACTTACCTAAGAAATATAGGTCCCCTTTTTCTGATGCTCCATTGTCGTAGAATGTTTTTGCCCAGCCTCCAAAGCTTTGTTGTCATTCATTCATCAAGTCTCAAGCGCATTACTTCTTCTGGCGTATCTGCGATGATCTCTGCTCTCAGTGCTTATCAAGTTTAACATTGCCCCCAGGTGTGGTATTGTTTGATTCACCGTGAAGGAGTGTAACCAACCATCAATTTTCTTGGAATCTCTCAATAACAACTCCTGGGTTTGCGTGTGTCTGCTAACAATCATTGCAAAGCTTGCTAGTGCCGACCTTATCTTCGGTTGTCGATCAGTTAATTAATCAATCGAGTCATGTTTCTCTTGCAGTATGTCATCATCAACCTTCATGGAATTTTCAAGTCATCCATAAATGCATCAAAAACTCATCGGTGCATGCTCCATGCTATCATCAATAAATTTCTCTTAGCTTGTGATCAATCTCGCCCTGAGCCGATGCAAATGTTCCGGCCATGCAATCTTAAACTCTTCGTCATAGACTCAATTTCTTCTAAACAAATCCTTTTTTTTTTTTTGCAAAGAAATATGATATTGTCATTAACGAGGTTTTTTCTGTCTCTCATATTCATGCGGTGAACTGAACCTTGAGTCGACTAGCTTCGCAACAATTATCCCATGATCAACCTTGATGGCATGCACTCTTCAATACTTATGAAAATACAACCATGCAACAAATCTTTGGAGACAAACAAATCTGCGAGTAAGATGATATTTCTGAAATCTGAAGTTGCCCTTCAAATGCAATCTTATTCTCAATCACTGCTGAAGCTTACCACACCATCACTCTCTATTAAGCCATGTTGCCCTGAGTTGAATCTGTTGGTGCTCATTGATGAATTTCACTAAATCAATCATTTGCTTATGCTTCTCTGCCCCCAAGTTGATGTGAAATTATTTGCATTCCTATCAAGATCCACATTCTGGCCTCTAACTGCTGAGCATTCCGATGATAACCGAGAATTGTCAATGTCAAGGATTCTTCAAATCCGGTCAATATTTTCTCCAAGTCTTTCTTGTTCTAGAATTAAGTCACTGATTTCAAAGATCATGTGCCTCCAAAGTCTAATCATTGCTATAAAATCAAAGAGATGTCATTTGTTGAAAATCAAATTCATTTGGTCAAATACCCAACACATGATATTCAATAAATGCAGATCTGAAATATTTTGTATTTTGCAAACAACAATTAACTCATTGTGAGATTGAAATTGTCTTTTTATGGGTTTTTTTTTTGGGTTTCAATTCTAATCTCAGATTTTGGGGCATGTCCTTTGATGGTATATGCTGAAGTGATGATTTGCGGTTTTCAAACACTTAGAGCTGAGTAAAAACTTGAAGTTCAGTTGAAAAATTTGTCTCATCTTTCAGTACTTACCTTATCAATATGCATAACAACTTGCAACTTTTTCATGAAATTATAACCCTTATGGAAAAACTCTAACAAATTTTGAGAGCGCCACTTATCAGTTAAAATTGCTCGCTTGATCAAGAAGGACTTTTACAAGCATGTAATGAGGCTATGGTTCATGGCTATAAAAGAAAGGGATATTCATAGGCTCAAAAAGTGTTTAAGGGTTTCAAAGACCTAGGATCACCATCATCTAGTCATTAACTCCTTTGCTCTTGTTGTCTTAGTAGAAGAGAGCACATCAAAATACGTTAATTATCTCAACGTGTTTTTTTATCAATCAACCAATGCTCTAGGAATCTCTACAACCATGTCATTCCTTTCATTGACAATTTCAAACTTAAAAGGGGATTATAAAACTCGAACCATCATTTGTCATCTAATGTTATTTCATCTCTTGTTGTAACCAACATAGTATAACAAAACAATTCTGCACAATCTTCATTTGATGGACAACTTATCTTGAAGACTCAAAAAATCTTATTAACATTTCTTCCCACATGAGGTTTGACCACAAATACTAACGGCCATGGCATAGTTCAATATTCCTTTTTTTCTCTTTTTTTTTTCTTTTTTTCTTTTTTTTTTGAACTTGTCCTTGCCATTGACTCTTGGTTTTTGTCATGTCCTATCTCAATTTGATTGTTCCCAATGTTGGGTTTTCATCGTTAAACATCCTCCCTTCTATTGATTCCCATGTTGCCACTGCATCCTCAAACTACAAATCTCTTATTGGCCTCTACTGTATTTGCCCCCAGTGTGAGGGTGTGATCCATGTCGGGTGTTTTTTCAAAAAATATAATATCAGGCTCAAATTGGGATTAACAAGGGATACATATTTCAAGAATAGTGAAGGAAATAAACAAAGATGGCCTTTTGTCATTTCAAGCAAAATTGGTTTTAACTGATAAATTTTGACCTCGTCCAATGTAATGATTTGGACATGCAAGAGTCATGATTCACGGGTCCATAAATACCAAATCCATTACATGTCAATATGCATACTAATAAAGCTTAGTACTATGATGAGGTTCAAAAACTCGGTGTATAGGCTCAAAAATTGTTCGGTCATCTGGTATTGGTCATCATGTCTTTTAACAACAGTTGGGTCAATTTTGCAATCAAAATACTTTCAAAAATGAGAACTTCAAATTTTGCATGTTGGAGTTTGATCAAAATATTTTGCCCAAAATAAGAATGTCAAACATCTCTTGATTTCAAAACAACAAAAAAACAATGAAAACACATGCTTCAATGAAATGATGACTTACCCCCAAAACAAAGTGATAGCCGATGAAATTCCATGAGAAAGTTACTGACGATGCGACACCTTTCTGAGGCTTTCCAAACAAACATTTCTGCATTGTCACTGCTCATTGATCTCGCTCATGCTTGTGATAATTTATTGCTGACACTGTCGACGATAACATCCTCCACAAAGCTTAACTTGCCTCTTGCTGACTAATCTCTACACCTGATTACTAAAATTCTTGCGACTGTTCATATCTCTCATCTGGATTATGTCGCAAAAAGAAAACAATTTTTTCCGCTCCACCGCACTCCTCATTGGACATAAAAAATAGATCGAGCTAGGAAGCACTCTTGTCAGAACACCAAAGTGCGCAAATCATAAAAAAATTCATCACACACTGAAAAGACTCTTTTGGCAGAAATTTCGCTTCTTCGAGCAATGTAATCTTGCGAGTGCACATACTTTGACTTCTCGGACACGGATCAAATTCAACAGATATCATGTTATATCTTCTCTCTCAAGATATTCATCTTCACTTTAATGAGACAAAATTGTGCTCAAAATAACATGGTCTTACGTGCATGGCGGCATCAAACTTTCCGATTTGATGAGGTCGCAATAACTCCATCCGATCCGGAGAGAAATCAATTTGATACTTTAAACAGAGTGCACAACTTCTTTCACTCGATGCTTGCTTTCGAAAATGGACTACTCGCACTCCTTCAAAAGAAAACATGAATTTCCACAATCCCCATTGATGATTTGCACTAACACTCTCCAAATAATATCCGGGCATATGTCGCACTTGATTTCACTAGAGAGCGTAAAACTTTGTTGTGGGCTTGCGGAAGAAACATGAATGATGACTTTGAATCGAACCCGTTCTTCTCAAAGCAATATCAAATGTCCAATGACTCTTGACTCTTCGGAGGATGACAAATTGAGGGACCCCTATTTCAAACTATAGAAATGCATGTTGAAATGCATGTGCGTTTTTTTTTTTTGCCCTGTAAAGAGCGACACGAGATTGTAACGATCGTATGCTAAACAAAACCGAGAATACATGTTGAAATGTACACGCATGAATTTTATTTTTTAGACTGCATGCTAAACAAAAACTGTGAGAATACATGTTGAAATGTGCATGCATGATTTTTTTTTTTTTTGACCAACTTGCCCTTTAAAGACCGACACGTGGTTGGAATGACTGCATGCTAAACAAAAATATGAGAATGCATGTTGAGATATATATGCATTTTTTTTACGGGCTCGACCCTCGAGGAAGGACGCGCAATCGTAATAATTGCATGATAAACAAAAACAATGGGAATGCGTGCAGAAATGTGCATGCTGACTTTTTTTTTTTTTTTTACTCCTTCGAGGAATGACACGTGATCATAAAAATTACATGATAAACAAAAACAATGGGAAGGCGTGCAGAAATGTATATGCATGCTGATTTTTCTTTTTTACTCTTTCGAGGAATGACATGTGATCGTAACAATTACATGATATACAAAAACTATGGGAATGCATGTTAAAATGCATATGCAAAAAATTTTACAAACTAGTCTATGATATACAAAAACTATGGGAATGCATATGCAATTTTTTTTTTTTTTTTTTTTACGACATCGTCTTTCAAAGTGTGACACATGCTTGTGACTACTGTACAATACACAAAAACCTTAGGAATGCATATAAAAATGCATATGCAAGTTTTTTTTTTTTTTTTTTTTGACAAACTCGTCCTTTGAGAAGTGACCCATGCATTTAACAACTGTATGATACACCAAACTATGGGAATGCGTATAAAAATGCATATGCAAATTTTTTTTTTGATCTAACTCGCTCTTCGGGAGTGACACATGCTTGTGACAACTGTACGATACACCAAAAACTTTAGGAATGCATGTAAAAATGCATATGCAATTTTTTTTTTTTGACAAACTCGTCCTTTGAGAAGTGACACATGCTTTTAACAATAGTATGATACATGCAATTTTTTTTTTTTTTTTTTTTTACGAACTCGCCCTTCGGGGAGGGACACATGCTTGTGACAACAGTACGATACACCAAAAACCTTAGGAATGCATGCAAAAATGCATATGCAATTTTTTTTTTTAACAAACTCGTCCTTTGAGAAGTGACACATGCGTTTAGCAATTGTATGATACACAAAAACTGTATTTCTGCTTAAACCCAACAATGCAAATTTTCTAAGCGATGATTACTGTGTCACTTATTGAATTTAAATTGCCTCGGGAAGAGTTTGCCTTAATGCAAAACAGAATGAAGGTAGCACACACTCTAATGATTGGTTCTAATCTTTACACAACAAATGATGAGTTTGCTACATTGGACTCTAAACAAGGTCTCTTGCTGTCTCAGTGATCACCTTCGTAAAGGCAATATAGGGTCTTGGCAGATAATGGGATGGTACGTATACCAATCACTACCGGCTAAGCTCTCAGCGAAGAGTTGAGGTTTACACAACAAATGATGAGTTTGCTACTTTTAGCTCTAACAGGGTCTCTTGCTGTCCCAGTGATCACCTTCGTAAAGACAATATAGGGTCTTAGCAGATAATGGGATGGTACGTATACCAATCACTACCATCTAAGCTCTCAGCAAGAGTTTGCTACTTTTGGCTCTAAACAGGGTCTCTTGTTGTCCCAGTGATCACCTTCGTAAAGGCAATATAGGGTCTTAGCAGATAATGGGATGGTACGTATACCAACCACTACCATCTAAGCTCTCAGCGAAGAGTTGGGGTTTACACAAACTTAAACCTTGACTCAAGTCATAGGTAAGCTGTTAGTCCCCCACGTAACTTAAAGTTGCAAACTACAATGATATAATTGAAATAAATTAACGCATGAACATATATACATATGCACGAAAAAATACAAAAGACTTGCTAAAAGTAAACACACAAAAAATTCAAACAGATTGAAACAAATAAATCACATCAAAATATTCAAAGCTTAGTCCAATATTTTTCAGAAAAATACCTTCCCCAGTGGAGTCGCCATTCTGTCGCACGTCCCCGCGCGGCGTCCCGGGAGGGATCCTGGCTCTCGCATTGTGGAGTTTTGATGAGGGAGTCGCCACCTTGCAGTTGAGGGTCGCTAGGAACACCCGATTTGTACTGGTCTGCTCAGAGATTCAAAGGTAAGGAACTGGTTGCGTAAAGGGAAGGTATTAGCACCCCTAATACGCCTTACCTGAGGTAAGCTGCATTGCCTATTTAGATGTGATTTAAAATGTTTCAATAAGTCAGTATTTATTCATAAAAAATGTTACAATTAAAAAAGAAATCAATCAGCTTAAAAAATTTCAATAAATTTTATTGATTATTATTATTCCCACTGAATATTTTAGACAATAACCTTTTAAAATTTATTTATCCAAACACCGAAAAGTAAATAATAGGATACTATTCCCGTCGAATATTTTGGATAAGATTTATTTATCCAAACACCGAAAAGTGAATAATAACATACCATTTCTCCGAATATTTTGGGTTTAAAACTTTAAGATTTATTTATCCGAATATTAGCCGTGAATAATAAATTCCCAAAAAAAGATTTTATACTTTTGAAATATTGGTTTTGGATTTTTACAAAGAAAACACATTCTTTATTTTATTTTCTTTTTTCCTTAACAAAACAACATAATATGGAACACATAAAACAACACACACCCACACAATCTTTTTTTATTCCTTTTTCATCATATTTAAAAATAGAATACAACTCACACACACATTGTCTTTTTTCATTCTTTTCTCATTACATTTCACAAATAATAATTAAACTACAATAAGTTTAAATAAAACACATAAACATAAGGGAAAATACACAAAAGGCCTTGGGAGGAAGATCTGGAACAGTGGCAGCAGGAGAAGGGCTGGTGGCGCGTCTGCCCACGCGCCACCGTCACTGGTGGCGCGTGGTTCCACGCGCCTCCGCCGGAGGTGTAAAACAGGGGTGGCTAGATCGGCTTCCTCTCTTCAACCTCTCGCCGGAGATGGCCTCCCGGTGACCTGCAAACGAACAGAACAGCAAACAACAAACAAAAACACAAACAACAAAAATCAAAAATCTCTTCACATCGCAGATCGGCCTTTCTACGTTCTTCGTTCTTCTTCTTCTTCTGCAGGTTGCTGGACTACCGCGAGTTGGATTGGGGAGAGGGAGCTGGTCGGAGCTGATGGTGGTTGCGGAGGCTGCACAGATCTTCCCTTCTCTCCCTCACACACCGGCAATAGCCTTCAAAGCCTACCTACAAAAACAAAACAAACACAAACAAAGGCAACAGGCAAAAACAACTCGAAATCAATCCTTACTTCTCTGGATCTTTTTTCTTATTTGGGGGTTTAAACTCTTTGTTTCCGTTCCGTGTGGCAGCTAGGAGGCATGGTTGGGCAAGGGAGCGTTGGAAGGGAGTGGGCTTGCTGTAGTGGAGATCGTGGCTGATGCTCGGTGAAGGAGGTGGAGAGGACGAAGAGAGTGAGGGTCTGCCGAAGAGGAGATCTGCTGTGGTGGGGCTGGCGGACGTGAAGAGAGAAAGGGG
The DNA here is from genome assembly GCA_032356905.1 of Salix exigua. Classification (NCBI taxonomy): domain Eukaryota; kingdom Viridiplantae; phylum Streptophyta; class Magnoliopsida; order Malpighiales; family Salicaceae; genus Salix; species Salix exigua. Next base: position 275,632 of record CM063602.1, read on the forward strand.
AAACTGCTGTGGTGGCTGGGACCGTCGACGGTGAGGGAGGTTGTGGTGGTCTGTTGGCCGGAGGGGAAAGAGAGTGAGGCCGGCCGGAGGAAGGGGTTTAAGGCAACGAAACTGCCTGCGCTGACCGTGTGAAGTAGAGATAGGAACGGGAAAATGAAAAGGAAATTGTGGCAAAGGGGGCTGCTGACTTTGATGGTTTGTTGAAGAGGGGAAGCAAACTGGTCGTTGAAGAGAGAAACAGAGGTGAGAGGAACAGTCGGGATCAAAAAAAACAGGGAAGGGGAAGGGTCGCCTCAAAACAGTCTGTCATGCAGCTTCTCACGGGAGAGAAACAAGATTTTAGGGTTTTTTTGGATTTTAGGGTTTTTTGGAGGAATGTATATTTTTGGTCCCCTCTCTATGTTGATTAAAACCTCTATTTATAGACTTTTTATATTCAAAATTCCAAACACAGTCTTCAACTTGCGTATCCTTTTCAATTTAGTCCTTTGATTTGCAATTTGCACGATTTGACTATTAAACTCTCAATTTGCCCAATTTTCCATCTAACAAGATATTTTTGGATTTATTTTGTTTTTTTCTATTTTTTCTTTTTCTTCCGAAACATAAAAAATAAGTTGGTCAAAATTTGGGTAGCAACACCTTACAGGATGAATCTCATGATGAGTTGCCGCACTGCAGAGATACCACCAGATGTTCCACCCAGAAGGTCTACCAGAGATCGACATCCTTCCACTCGGTATTCTGTAAATGAGTACGTGTTATTAAATGACGGGGGAGAGCCCGAGTGTTATGCAGAAGCCATGGAAGATGAACACAAGTCAAAGTGGATTGATGCTATGCAAGATGAGATGAAGTCATTGCATGACAATCACACCTTTGATTTGGTGAAGCTACCAAAGGGTAAGAGAGCCTTGACAAACAGGTGGATTTACAAGGTGAAGCAGGAAGAATACACTTCACAACCACGGTATAAAGCTAGACTGGTTGTGAAGGGATTCAGGCAGAGAAAAGGCATTGACTTTGATGAGATTTTCTCTCCAGTTGTGAAGATGTCATCCATCCGTGTTGTTCTTGGTTTAGCAGACTAGTCTAGACTTAGAGGTTGAACAAATGGATGTGAAAACTGCCTTCCTTCATGGTGATTTGGAGGAAGAGATTTATATGGAGCAGCCAGAGGGTTTTAAGGTAAAAGGAAAAGAGGACTATGTGTGTCGGCTCAAGAAAAGTCTTTATGGTTTGAAGCAGGCACCTAGACAATGGTATAAGAAGTTTGAGTCTGTTATGGAGGAGCAAGGCTACAAGAAGACTACTTCTGACCATTGTGTGTTTATACAAAAATTCTCTGATGGCGATTTAATTATTTTATTGCTTTATGTTGATGATATGTTGATTGTTGGCATGGATTCTTCAAGAATTGACAAGTTGAAGAAGTAGTTAAGTCAGTCATTTGCAATGAAAGACTTGGGGCCAGCAAAACAGATTCTTGGGGTTCGTATTCATAGATCCAGAAAAGATAAGAAGTTGTTTATATCACAAGAGCAATACATTGAGAAAGTGCTTGAGAGGTTCAACATGAACAATGCTAAAGTGGTTAGCTTTCCTCTTGCTACACACTTTAAGTTGAGCACAAAGCAAAGCCCTTAGACAGATGAAAAGAATGAAGATATGGAAAGAATTCCATATGCCTCAGCAGTAGGAAGCTTGATGTATGCAATGGTTTGTACGAGGCCAGATATAGCTCATGCAGTTGGTGTTGTTAGCCGGTTTCTTTCAAATCCAGGAAAAGAACATTGGAATGCGGTGAAGTGGATTATGAGATATCTACGAGGGACTTCCAAGATGTGTCTTAGCTTTGGGAGTGGTGAACCAATGTTGGTTGGCTACACGGATTCTGATATGGCTGGAGATATGGATACCCGTAAGTCTACTTCGGGTTACTTGATCACCTTCTTAGGAGGAGTTGTTTCTTGGCAGTCAAGGTTACAAAAATGCATTGCACTTTCTACAACTGAAGCAGAGTTGATTGCAACAACGGAAACTTGTAAAGAGTTGCTATGGATGAAAAGGTTTTTACAGGAGCTTGGTCTCAAACAACAACAATATGTGTTGTTTTGTGATAATCAGAGTACTATCCACCTTGCAAAGAACTCTTCATTTCATTCAAGATCAAAACATATCGATGTAAGGTATCATTGGATAAGAGATACTCTCAATGATAAGTTGTTAACTCTTGAGAAAATTCACACCGATGATAATGGTTCGGATATGCTAACGAAGGCTCTAACAAGGGAGAAGCTTGAGACATGTTGCTCGATCGCCGGGATGGCGAATCCCTCCACCTAGTCGGGAAGGGGGAGATTTGTTGGGTTTGGGTTTCCCTCTTAGGAGGAGGGTGGCCCAAATATTTGTGTGGATTTAGCCCACATAAATGTACCCAATTAGAAGGGCAGGGCACAATTATTTTGAGCTGCCAAGGAGAACAAAATCAGATAAGAAAAGAGAAGAAAAAAGGAGAGAGAGCCGAGAGAAAAGAGTGAAGTGGGCAGCAGAACACTTTATCTTCTTCCTTGGATTTCCAACTCGTTAACCGTTGGATCGGGTTGAAATTTGGACAGCAGCTTCCAGACACATTGATCTTCATTCTGAACGGTTAGATTGAAGATTGGAGCTGTGGAAGTTAATCTGCTTGACAAAAATTGGGTCTGTCAGTTTGTGAGCCTTCTCTCAACTTTGTTCTCTTTAATTCTTGTTGTATTCCAAGAATAGTTTAATCTTGATGATTTATATTGTGAACCCATTATTTGTGATAGTGGAAGTGTTTGAGTGGACTACGGTCCCGTGGTTTTTCCTTCTCATATTGGGAAGGTTTTTCACGTAAAAATTTGCGTGTTGTGCTTGTAGTTTTTGGATATATATTTTCCGCATATATTCTGCTCTATTTAGGAGTTTCCTATAGATTCACACAAAGAGAGAGTGTTGAGTATTGTTGTTTCTCCCAACACGCTACGCTCTGAAATCATCTTTCTTTTCTCCTTCACTCCACCTCTTGATCACTTCTTACAATCAGCAGTAGTCTCTTGCATCTGCCGCCCCAAGATTCTCCATGCGTCTTGCGACCAAGCAAGCCTACATCTGTAGAGATTGCGGGTATTTTTATTTCTTGCACAATACTTATTTTACCATTTAGCAGTTGATTTGTTGTAAAGCCATAAAATAGCATAGCATTGATTTGTTGTAAAGCCATCAAATAGTTTTTTTTAATACTGGATAAATATTATTATCAAAAGAATAATGTTCCACTTTCATCTTAGTATTTCAAAATATTCCAATTTTGGTACTTTCTAAAAGTTTTTTTTTTAAATAGCCAACAAAACTTTCAGTTTTCCTTACATTTCTCTTTTGCTTCCTCTCAATTTCCAATATATGTTATTATATGTCATATAAACACTTAAAACATTTCCCCCAAAAATAGTTAAGAATCAATTTTAAACCATAAGCTTTTTAATTATTAGGGTAACATTAGTAATTTTAAAAACTAGGGGGATAATATTGAAAAAGTATAACAATACGAGTATAAGCATAACATTAATTAATATGTAGAGACAAAAATAAAATTTACCAAATTTTTATATATAAAATTATTTCAAAATAATATTGAAATACCATTCGTACATTTGTTTTTATCATGTATTGTTTAAGTTCTTACACCACACATTCTTTTATTTAAAAAAGATTTAACTTAATTTGCCTACTTCGAACATGCATATATTGCAAACTTCAATCAATTAATATAAGAAAAATTGTCAAATCACCTCTATTTACTGAAATAAAAAATTAATTTAAAATTCATATGACTCTTAATTTGCATATATTAATAAAATATCCGTTACTTACTCATGCCAAGTTCCATCATTGCTATTTTGAAGGAGGTGAAACAACTTGAAGAAATTATAGCAGATAAAGAGCGAGAGCTTGACCAATTTTGATCTTGTTTTACAGACATCAACATGCAGCGACAAACCGATAATCAAGGGATCGGTCAACCACCGTCAAAGAATAATGAAATCGGTTTAAGCATGGACTAAAAGTATCGACTTTCTTCTCGTGATATGCTCATAATTATTGAAGTGGATTATCTTAGATGAATAAGGTCATGCAATTCTTCCTCATCCCAAAAGCATGAGGAAAACAATTGTGTTTGTTATTTAAATCATGGAAGAATAAAAATATTAATTTATTAATGTCCTAATCAGCTTCGAAAAATGAGTATTATGTTTAGTTACAAAAGAGTTTGAGATAGATAAGACAAAAATGTTGGAGTTCTTATTAACAAATACCCTAAAACAAAACGGAAAACACTTGTTCACCTACACTCATCTCGCACCGTGGATGCGACCTTTTTCTTCGATGCGTCTCACGAATTCGTCCACCATTTTTTTTGTTTTTTTCACCTGTGAACAGTGTAGTGACGATTTTAGCACCGGTAATAAGATAAAATAACATTTTCGGATGAGGGTTAAGGGAGTAATTGCGCACGCACGAACTTGTCCAGTTCGCCGCAACTTTTTTTTAATTTTTTAAATGGCTAAAGACGGTTCTAGCCCCTAATAAGACAAAATATATTAATTAAGGTCAGGGACATAACGATAACTTCCCATTATTTATATATATTTCAAAATCTGTCTGGCTCGTGCGGTGCAAGCGCTCGACAATGTCCCCCCCAACACCCCGTTCAAGTGGCGCGTGCGGTATGCTACTGTGGCCGGAAATGGGCTACCGGCGTCTAATCCGGTGTGCCTACTCTTGGTCTTCCTCTTGGTGCGGCGCGTTGCTTCACACGGTGGCTGTGGACGCGGAGGTGGCCGGTTAAAGCTTGTTGCTCTGTTTCTCTCTCTCCTGCACATAAAAGTGTAGAAGAGTCGCCCGAGTTTTGTATAAATTCATTTCGGTCCCTTGACTTTTAATTGTGTATATGGTCCTAATTTCAGTTATATAAGTTTTGATTTTATTTGATTGGGTCCTTCGATTGCAATTAATGAAATGTTAATGTTTCACTTCAGTCTTCCATCTTTTAATTTCCGGATTAGGTTGAAAAGGCTAAATATATTTGATACAGAAGTTTCATTTTTGCAAATTTTTCCATGAATTGAAAATATTAATAAATCTAACTTTCATTTCAGCCCTTAAACTTTTAATTTGTTATTTTCATCCCTTTATATATTATTTTCATTTCAGCCCTTATACTTTTATTTTTAAAAATTTCTAATATAACCCCTACTTTTGTCCATGTATATATAAGTGTGTTTAACACAATACTAATACTAATACTAATACTAATACTAATACTAATACTAATACTAATACTAATAATAATAATAAGTCTTTTTCTTTTGCAATAATAGCAATCATAATTTTTATTTTTATTTTTATTTTTTGTCTTTGTTTTATCTTTTGTTCAAGTTTCTAGTATTTTTTTAGTCTTTCATTTATTTTTGTTTCTTTCATAACAACAACAACAACAACAACAACAAGAATAATAATAATAATAATTTAATTGTTTCTCTTACTTACTCTTTTGTTAATGTTTTTTCTCTTTGTAATTTAATAATTATTATTGTTTTTACAGTAATGGCAATGATATTTTTTTTTCCTTTTGTTAAAGTTTCTAGGATATTTTTAGTCTTTCATTAATTATATGTTCTAATATTTATTGAATATTATCTCATAGGAATATATATAGGAAGAAGAAAACATGACCTAAGATTTTTGAAATAAAAAATTTAATATCAGTATTTTTAAATACATTTAATATAATGATATAATCAATAAATCGGATAACATAAAAAAATATATATCTTCGAATTTTAATTTTGTACTTAACACAATAATAATAATAATATCAATTTTTTTCATTTCATCAAAATCTAATTGCTGAAAATAAAAAATAAATTATTATATAATTTACTATTTTGAAACAATTAAAAAAATTAATGAAATGGCGTAAAAACAAAATTCATGAAATGAATATAATTAATTCCAGTCGTGCTTCGCAGTAAGCGAGCCTACAATATTTGTAGAGATTGTGTTGGAAAATCAAAATTCGAGTGAAGAACAATTATTGTTCAAATCACTCGTCAGAATTGCTTCGATGCAAGAAAAACAAGCACTTGCTTCAAATCAAGTGCATAAAACCATAAACTTGCCTGAATTTTCCCGCATTTTGTAGTGTGTAAAGAACAACTAATTTATGTAAAAAGACACACAATAAGGGGCAGAATAGCATAGGTTACTGTCATCCCTTGAATTTCATTTATAGAAGAGAATTGAATACAAGAATGGTAATTCTAGACTATTACAACTTCTTCATCAAAACTGGAAAAATAAAATGCTTAAAACAGGAAATATAAAATTGCAATGATCAAATACAATTTGATCTTTATTGAAACACAAACATAGAAACTAAATCTTCTTCATGATCTTCAAAACTTCAGTAGCAGACTTGGAAACAAATCTTCTTCAATCTTCAACACTCCTCCTTGGTTCCAAGGCTGCTGGACTTATCATCCCAATTTTCTCTCTAAGATCTTCAAACCTTTCTTTGGCTAATGATTTCGTGAACAAGTCAGCTAATTGTTCAAGTGTAGGACGATGTGCATTTCAAGCTCCCCCTCTTGTTGAAATTGCCGAATTGCATGAAATTTTATCTTCATGTGCTTGGTTCTATTGTGAAAAACAGAATTCTTGGATATGGCTATTGCAGCCATATTGTCACACCATAATACTGTAGGACTAGCTTGTTCAAAGCTTAATTCACCCAATATTTTCCTTAGCCAAACAAGATGGTTTGCTGCCACATATGCAGCAATATACTCAGCCTCAGCAGTGGAATGAGCCACCACAGTTTGCTTCTTGGAATTCCAGCAAAATATGGTTCCTCCCATTGAAAAACAGAATCCTGAGGTGCTTGACATCTCTTCATCACTTCCAGCCCAATCACTATCTGAAAAACCAATCAAATTAGTAACATTTGATCTAGAAAAGTTCATACCAAAATTCAGTGTACCCTTTAGGTACCGCGAGACCCTTTTGCGACTACAAAGTGGATTTGGCTTGGACTTTGCATGAATCTTGATAGATAGTTCACGAGTGAACACTATATCCGGACGTGTGGTCATTAAGTAAAGCAAGCTTCCAATTAAGCTCCTATACACCTTCCCATCGGCTGAGCGAGCACCATCATCCTTTGGCAGTTTCAATCCCATCTGTCATAGGTGTCGTCGACGAGTTTGCAATTTTCCATTGCAAACTTGCTCAGCAACTTCACAATGAAGTTCTTTTGACATAGAAAACTACCTTGACTAGATTGAGTAATTTTCATGCCAAGAAAGTATGACAACAACCCAAGTTCATTCATCTCAAACTTGGTTCTCATGTTGATCTTGAATTCTTCCACCGACTTTTCTTGATTTCCAGTAATTAACAAATCATCAACATATACTGACACAATCAAGATATGTTTATCAACCCTTCTTACATACCATGTAGGTTCATTCATGCTCCTTTCGAACCCCAAACTCAACAAGTATTCATCCAACTTGCTATACCAAGCTCTAGGAGCTTGTTTCAGCCCATACAAGGCTTTTTCTAGAAGATACACTTTGTTGGCAGTGATATCTTCTTCAAAACCTTCTGGTTGCTCAATGTATATTTCTTCATTGAGTGTACCATTTAAAAATGCAGACTTCACATCCAATTGCCACACAAGCCGACTGTTTGTGCAGCTAGAACCAACGAATAACTTTATAGTGTCTAGCCTTGATACGAGAGCAAATGTATCATTAAAATCGATTCCTGGTTCTTGAGAGTAGCCCTTGACCACCAGCCTTGCTTTGTATTTGTTCACACTCCCATCTGCATTTAATTTTGCTTTAAAGATCCATTTCACCCCAATTACATTCTTGTGTGCAGGTCTGTCAACCAATTTCCAGGTTTGGTTCTTTTCAATCATCATTAACTCCTCCTTCATTGCTGCCATCCACACCTTTGAATTCATAGCATCTTCCACATCACTAGGTTCCATCTCAGCAAGATTACACCTGTTATAAACATCACTTAACAGCCTTGTCCCTCTCACAGGTATGCTGTCAAGTTTATCATCATCATCATCTGATAATTCAGTTAGATACTGAATTTCAGAGTTAGTTTCTTCACTCACTTCAACATCCCAATTCCATGTGCTATTTTCTGCAACCTTTACATCTCTAGCAATTATAGCCTTGTTTGTTTTTAGATCAAATACCTTGTATCCACTGGATTTCGAGCTATAGCCAATTAGGATCCCTACCTCAGCTTTTTGATCCAGTTTCTTCCTTTTAACATCAGGCTGCAACACATAACAAGGACTACCAAAAACCCTTAGATGTTCAAGATTTGGTTTAGAATCATACCAGCATTCAAAAAGGGTTTTGTCCCCTAAAACCTTGGTCACCATTCTGTTCAACGGTAGGTCGAGGTGTTGATTGCTTCACCTGAATTTCAGAGGTAGTTTCTTCTCATACATCAAGCATCTTGCCATCTCTACCAAGGTTCGATTTCTTCTCTCACTCACTCCATTATGCTTGAGGAGTGTAGGGGACTGTTAATTGATGTTTAATTCCTTCTTTTGTAAGGAATTCTTCAAGCATCCGAGAGGTGAACTCCCCACCATTGTCGGACCTTACCATTTTAAGCTTGCAGTCGGTTTCCCTTTCAACAGTGAGTTTGAACCTTATGATTATCTCAGCCACTTCACTCTTGTGCTTAAGGAAATACACCCAACAATACCTGCTGAAATCATCCACAAATAGCAGTAAAATATCTAGCCCCATTTAAGGACTCGGTTTGCATTGGACCACACACATCCGTGTGTATTAGCTGCAGACCTTGATGATGTTACGAATGTGGTTTTGTTAAATGCACTTTTGGTTTGTTTGCCCAATTGACAAGCTTCACACACATCACCATGATCCTGAATTAATGGTAATCCGGAAGCTATCTTTAATTCACCCATTCTTCTCAATGCTTGCATAGTTGAAATGGCCTAGCCTCTTATGCCATAATATAGAGTTTGTGCACAAATCGGTGCTCATGCTCATACAAGCTTCATTCCAATCTAGGTTGAAACTTCTATTCATCATCCTAGCCGAGAGCGATGAGGTTATCTTTAGAGTCTCCGATTTTGCACATGCCTTTGTTAAAAGACAATGAATAATCCTCTTCTAACAACTCGTCCAACACTAACCAGATTATGCTTGATTTTGGGCACAAATAAGACATTATTCAGAGTTCTAGTTCCCGCCATAGTTTCAACCTCAATATTTCCCATGCCTTCTACCTCCACATATTCACCATTTGCTATTCTTACTTTGGACACATAATTTCTATCCAAGGTTTTAAATATGTTCAAATTAGTCGACATGTGGTTTGTGCATCCACTATCTATAAGCCAAGTTGAATTACTTACCTTGGCTAGATTGCATTCTTGTTCTACCACGACCATGAATAATTGTTCTTCCTTGGTTTCGAAGTTTCATCAATATAAACCTGTTTTGCATTACTTTGGATTCTTGCAAAATTTTTGCAAGTGTCCAAATTGGTTACAATTCCTGCATTGTGTGTTCTTCAACCAACACCAAGTATCAAGGTGGTTGGTTTTCGACGATGATTTGCATGGAGGAAAAGTTTCTTTCTTCTCTTTTCCTTTGAAACTTTGATTGCCATGATTTGGTCGCTAAGTCCTCTGCTACGCGCTTTTCCCATTGTCACTCCTGCCATCATTGTCTCTTCTTCCACCATAAGTTCCTTTAAAGGAACTCCTGGGTTTATGTTTGCTTTTAAAACTAGCCACAAAAGCTTCTTCACCACTCCTCTCTTGCTCGTAGGATTGTCTCTGTTCTACGACTTGTAGAGCATTGACAAGTTCTTGAAGACTCATTTCAAGCAAAGTCTTTTGAATCCTCTAAAGAGCGATTTTATGCTCGAATTTTTAGGCAAGCTTACCAAGACTTTTTCCACAATTCTTGAGTTCTGAAAATCTTCTCCTAACAATCTCACTTGATTTACAAGTTTAGAGATGTGTGAGGAGAAGTCTTTGATGGTTTCGATTCCTTCATCCTCAAACCTTCAAACCGCCTTTTCAAGTTTAAAACTTGCATCTTCCTTGATTTATCATCACCTTGAAACTCAGCTTTCAACTTGTCCCAAGTTTCCTTTGCAGTCTTGCATGCCATGATCCTTGTGAAGATCTCTTCACTTACTGCATTGTGCGGACAAGTGAGAGCTTTGAACTTCTTGGCTTTTTCTTCATTGAAGTATTTGAGTTGATTAAGGGTGGGATTGTTTCCAAGTGGATTTGGTTGCCTATCATTATCCACTATTTCCCACAAATCAAAAGCCCTCAAATAAGCCTCCATCTTCACCGCCCAAATTCCATAATTGTGTCCGAGTGAACACTGGTGATTTCGAGACAAAATTTGTTGCTTCCATTCTACTGATTTCAACTTTTGATTAGTTGAAAGAATAACACTCGATAATTTTCAATTGCTGCCTTGAGGCCTCTGTGCAATTGATAACAAGCTAACACAACAAATCCTTGTGTAAAGATTTGCCGAGAAAGAAAAAATCTCTCGTGTTTCACTCTCCTTTCCCTTTTCAAAGTTTAATTTACTTTGAAAAAATCCTCACTTGATTCACTCGTGTTCACTCAATCCCTTTCAAAGATCCCTATATGCTCGATACCATATGTTGGAAAATCAAAATTCGATGAAGAACAATTCATTGTTCAAATCACCGTCAGGAATTGCTTCGATGCAAGAAAAACAAGCACTTGTTCAAATCGGTGCATAAAACCATAAACTTGCCTGAATTTTCCCAGATTTTGTAGTGTGTAAAGAACAACTAATTTATGTAGAAAGACACACAATAAGAGGCGGAATAGCTTAGGTTACTCGCCATCCCTTGAATTTCATTTATAGAAGAGAATTGAATACAAGAATGGTAATTCTAGATTATTACAACTTCTTCATCAAAACTGGAAAAATAAAATGCTTAAAACAGAAATATAAAATTGCAATGATCAAATACAATTTGATCTTTAATGAAATACAAACATAGAAACTAAATCTTCTTCATGATCTTCAAATCTTCGATAGCAAACTTGAAACAAATCTTCTTCAATCTTCAACAGATTGCGGTATTAATAGTATTATTTTTTCCTTTTTCTGGACGGTTTCTTTCACTATTCATATGGAAGGTTTAATCGAGTTTGTTCTCGAGTTTCCTTAATTCTAACATGGCGAAGAAAGCGAGCAGGAGTTGTACAAGCCAAGTATTGATGGAGTCTTACGCATCACCACCTAGATTCTTGCAAACAGTTTCAATGTGCCTATTGAGTTTAGTTGTATTGAAAATGTTATGAAGAAAAACTATTGATGATATATTGAACCACATTCCATTGTCCATGTATCAGGGGCTTCCTATCCTGCAGTAGTTTTCTGGTTTGAATTGCTAGTAGTCGCATTGAGTGATAACACCATCCCTGGTTTAGGGCCTTTTGGTGGAGGAATTGGTTCTGCAACAAGTAATGGGGGCAATGAAGGAGGTGGTGGGTCTGCTATTGGAGGTGGAAGTGACAGAAGTGGTGGTGAGCCTAGGTTTGGCAATGGTGATGGAAGTGGCAGGAGTGATAACACCATCCCTGGTTTAGTCAGGCTCTTCTTTGCACACCAATGAATTGCCTAAATGGTGGTTCTTGTGGAGGAATTGGTGTATATTTCGATCATAACTTCAATTAGTGAGGGCTGATTTTTGTCCTAATATTAATCCAAGTTCAACCTCTACCACATTGAAGGTCCCGTCTGCTGAATTTTCAGAAATCAGCAACTGGCTATTTATTATTGCAGGAATGCCAGGGGCAAGGTCCTGCATCATAAACATGGATATATAAAAAAAGTATAAGCTTGCCGGAGATGATTTCCCTCGAGAGCCTGTCGAAGAGTTCTTGTTAATGCCCTTAATGGATAAAATGGCTGAAATTTTGAGAGAATAGACTTTTTCAAGCTCTTGGAGCATGAACACCTGAGCATCCATTTTTTTGACATCCGATGAAAGGAACACGGAGTGATGAGTGGTTCACAAATGACTCGAATAATTAAAAAGAAATTTGAATTTTCCAAATAATTATTTTGACAAAAACAGATATAATTTTTTTATCTAATAATTAAATCAGAATGGAATTTTTAAAATTTCACTAACGAGGTTGGTTTTGGATCCTATTTAAATGACTTTGTGTGTCCTTTTTTATTAGAGATTTATTATTTCGATTATTGCGTTCAGAGCTTTTCATTTCTATTTTCTATAGGACGAACAAAATTTTGAGCTTGAGAAACCTCTGTTTATGTTGTGTCAAGTTGGACTTATGCCTTCTAGTTTAATAAAGCATAAATTTAGTTTAATGAAGTACTGTTCTTTGGATCATCGTACTCTAATATTCGTTCATTTATAAAATAATTTTGTCCTAGTGCTCATTTAAAGGTAATTGTTCATTTTAATTATCTTGAGCAGGTAAGGTGTCATGGAAGTCAACTCCAGCCAAGTATAAAACTTTAAGAGTAAAGGGTCCAATGTTGCTAAGAAAGGTTGCTGGGAAAGAAGAATAATCGAGGAACATTTCTTCAAGGCTGGTCGAATAGATAGGATAAATCCATTAATGTTTCAGGCACCAAAACTCTCTTCCTCAAAACAACAACGACACCGGTCGTGGATGATGATTTTAATAATTGCCTCATTCTCAAAAGAATGGCGATGATTTTAATAGAAAAAAGATTAATGGAGTGTGGTATAAAAAAAATGCAATTCTAAAAATTATTTCACATTACAAAAAACAACAATTAAAAAAATAAGAATTAATTTTGACAAAACAAAAAACTGAATGTGGATGAAATCAAAACAAAAATATAATTTAATGAATTATTTAAAAAAATCAAAAGAACACGAACTAAAAAAAATTGAGGGGCTAATTTGAAAAATTAGGGCTATAGAGCAAACACCAAGGAAAAAGTGAAAATAAAAAAGAAAAACAAATATGGAGATGAAGCGGATGCCACTCGGGACAACCTTTTTGTCCACTAGAATCATCCACGAGTGCTATTCAAAAACAACAAAGGGGCGAATACGCATGCGTGGACATTTTTATCCTATTATTATATATTTTTTAAGACCAAACTGCCACTAACCTAGCTCAATAACAACAATAATAATAATAAAAAAACTAATTAACTAAATACCGTTTGACCTAAGGTTTAAGAATAAAAACTCTAAGGGCAAGTAGATCTTTTCCTGTGCTTAAAAATGAAAAAAGACAAAAGCTCCCATTTTCAGTTCATTTTTCCTAATTCCAAGGCTAATATAGTTTATTTCACTGTGCACAATTAAACGAAAACACAAAAATATCCTTTCATGGTATTCTAGCCATTTCTTTTTCTAAGGGCACTGATGTGCCTTTACTATGCAAAAAGAAAGTGAAATTTTCATCTTGTCTCTAATTAATTTAAAAATGTCAAAATAATCTCATTGCAAAAACAAACTTACCCTCAATTATTAGCTTTCAGATGATGAATTTGTTGTTCTCGTCTACTGTGCAATGCGTTTAGAGATCAATGAGTTTTACCACCACCTTGGGTTTTTTTAAAAAAAAATATTAAGACTAAGCCAGAAAACTTGAAAATCATACATTTAGCCACAAGGCAAGACCTGCCAGCTAACTTGTAAATCCAAGACTCTCTTGAAATGGAAGGACATTAAGAGGTCCACATTGACTTTAAATATAATAATGGTGCATTCGTCTTCGATCATGTTTCCCTACAGTTGCTTGCTGCCCCCTAAATGTCAGGGATCTGGCTCTGATCAATTTCTTCAAGGAGAGTTGATTTCAGCTTACTGTTATCCACAAATACTATCTGTGAAGAGATGCAGGATTACAAAACATTGGCAATCCACAGACAGATAAATTATTCAACTGATCAATTTTTGGTAATAAGAATACAAGATGAATGCACATACTTTACCTTCTTCCTAGTGTTTTTGTCTATAAAAGGATAAACAATCTTCCACACTGCCATAAAATGTAGGGAGCATGCACAAGGAATACCTTTGCATGCCTTTCTGGGTAATATTCCTGCATTCGAGAAGTTTCAGGCAGGCTATTCAAATACCATTACAATCAGCTATAGAAAAATGGAGCTCAATACCTGCAAAATGGATAAACCTCCAAGGTATCCATGGATATCTCTGTTAACATATCCCCAACCCTGAAGGTCTCCAATTAAACAAATTTCTCTTGTCCTGGTGTCATCCTGATACGTCAATGTCGGATATCAGAATATGTTACAGATAAGGTGCTGCTCTGATTTGCAGTTTTCATTATTTTTCGAAGACAGAAATGGTTGGGAGGCGAGGAATTACCTTGAGCATATTTTGTCAAAACCATAGACTACGAAACCTATATGCACAAGCAATAGTAAAACTGTATTAGTTGAAAGATAAATAAAGACAAAGAAAAAACATAGGATCTGTTGCAAGTTGTCAGATGATTAAAGGCCTGGATGGTAACTGTACATGCGCTTGAATTCTTCTAGACCTCCTTTTCTTTGAAAATGCCTAGCTCCAAGGATAACTGTTATATGGCGTCCTTTTTTATCTGATCCTTGCAGAAACATCTTGTTCTGTGCAACTTCATTTGGCGTCTCCAACAGAGAAATTGAACCATTCGGAACAAATTCCATTCTCCATTTCAGGTACCTGAGGAGCATGGAAGAAGCCTTTCCTATATCTAAACAACGAGCACGTAAAAATCGTCAGGTCATCTACTTCCTGCACCTCGATTTCAAACAAGAAATTCCAAGATCATTGTCGATTGAATCAAGAAATCCACTCTGAGAAGAATCAAACATATTTATTATATATATACTACGTTCCCGCCAGCTGTCACAGATTATGACAATAACAGGGAGTTCGATTGCTGCTTTTGTTTGTTCCACTCTGGAGAAATTTGGAATATCATGGCTCATTTATAATCTCACAGAGCTGGAAGTGTGCAAGCGTCTTGATTCAGTATTAATTATATGGTTTAAGTAAAATGACCTTCGTTAATCAATTTTTCTACAAAGATTGTTTTGTTGAGTTCAGTGATCCTTGATCACTAACCTCTGAACTATCATCAGCCATCAGCTGTAAATGGTCAAGTCCAGATTAACTGAAAAACATGTTTAGAAAGAAATTAAAGGGACTCAAGTTTCCAGTTAACAATCTTGTTCTGGAACCGATGCCACTCTAGTGTATCCACTATCTATCACTATGCAGTCATGTAGTAGCTGCAATATTGATGATAAAGGAGCATCCCAAGAACAGAAGTCAAAGAGCCAATTAATTTAGTTTTATCTTTTCTTAAAACTTGTGTGTTGGAAGTTTAAACACAATTTTCTAGAGTATTAATTCATATCATACACAATTTTCATAATTCCTCATCATGTATGTATGTATGTGAAGGGACATTTGTATCTAGAGTATTTAACATGTTCATGTATTTAGAGGTACATTACACCATGAGATACATTGGAAGAGTATGTGGGTCATTAATGTCTAGTCTAGAAAGTCTAAATTTGAATCCTATAAATACCTATGTAACCGAGGCATTGGAGAACAAGTTTTTCAGAGTTTGATTGAAGTTTAGCCTTTGGCTTTTGAGAAGGATTTCTTCTTGTTTATCTCTGTATTCCTTTGGTGGATCTCCATTGGATGGTGAGTTGTGTTATCTTTGAGTATTCACTTGTGTTTCCTTTTTCTTTATTCCATTCCCCGGCGTCAATTGTTGACTGGAAACTTGAATCCCTTTAACATTTCGTCGTTGGGTTGGTTGTGGGTTTTTAAATCCCTATTCAACGGAGTAGGAGATATAATGAATGATCTACAATGTGAGCTGACCTACAATAGAGTAGCAGGAAATCTTAAAGGAAGGACTCCTTGTATCTAGATGACGAGAAGAACAAATTAAAGCACCGTTCACAAAAGACTGCAGCTTTCAGTATTGTTATCACCACCAAGAATGGTGAAAGACTGCAGAGCTCAAAAAGTCTGCGACAGTAACTTAATTTGAGGAAGCTTGGCCAACTCTTAGGATGTCTAATTGCTATGTTGCTCTGCAAATAAATAAGAAATATTGGCAAAAATTCTAAGAATAGCAAAAACGGCAGACTAGCTAGGAAGAATAACTAGAAACATCAACAGATGCCAATAAAAATGACACAATAAAGAAGCAAGAGTGAGTAAAACGACCGCCTTAGAAGAGGGATCCTGTCTTTCAACAATTGCTCTCACTTGAGGTATTTTAGTGTGCTCCATCCAATTGCTTTTCATGTTATCTTGATGCTCACTCCTAGTTTCATTATCCTCGGTTGTCTCTTTGGATTCCATGATATTTTGGCAGTTCATGTACGTAATGTTCAATCCACTAGCTAGCCTTCTCTCTTCTGCCTTCCTGAAACCCTCCTTAGCTCTCATTTCTGCTTAATTAATGGTATGAACAGATTTATAAGAGGAAGAAGTGTTGGGAGTATAAATGAAGATTTTTTTCATCTAATAGCTTCCAATATCATTTTAGATAAATTTAGAGTTGTTTAAGGTTCATGTAAACATTACTTAAAGATAATTTTTTTACTTTAAATATTTGTTTCAGGACTATATTGTCGCAAATCACAAGCCTTATAAATATTCAGTCTTTAACAGTGATTCACATCAACTACCAGCGAAAACATTATTAAACACTTTTAGAATAGAGACTGTTATACCTTATAATACTAACTCTTTTCTTTTATATTTTAGGTGTTTATGTATTTTACTCCACTCACCTTTCACATCACAAGAAATAAAAGACATGGCATTCTATTTATAAAAAATCCTAAAAACTTTATAAATGATAAAATATCTATTTGTCTCTTAAACAATATCAACCAAATTCTTTTAGGCTAAATTTAAAAATTTATTCAATCAAGTCTTTATTTTATTTTTCTATGTCTAAAATTGAAATTTCCTATATAAATTACACTATAATCCTCGTTTTCAATTTACTTAGTCATTAAATCATTTTTATAAATATACTTAATAATAAAATCAATCAATCAATCTATTTTACTCTAAATAAAATAGTTGAATCAACATAAAATTAAAATCTAACATAGTTGAAACTTTAAGATAATAATTCTATAAGAATGTACATTTTTAGTATCATTAAACTCACATTCAAAGAAAGAACACAATGGAATACTTATTTAGCTCTCGATATTCCTTCTCGAGAGATTTGAATTTAAATTGGAGGAGAAAAATTCTCATTTTTCATAACCAATTATGATAATAATAAAATAAATGTTATTTTTCAACAAATGATCACACATAAATAACGAACATAAATGTTTTTCTGATGATGAATTTAACGATTTGCATGCTCTTATTTATTTCAGTTCATTCACTTAAATAATTGTGACCACAACATAACAAAATCTATTTTTCTTATTCAGATCTTTTTATTTGATGGATATGATGACTTTTGCAGGTTAATATGATGACTTCATGTTGGATTGTGCCTAAAACTAATTTGGGTAGAAGTTGACCAATACAATAAAAACCTAAAAGTAATATCAATTTTAAAAAATATAATAACATTATGGATTGTATTGAGTTAATTAAAATTAACTTGTTATCAATTATAAATTCTATTTTTAAAATAAAAATCTATTATGGTCTCAAAAATCAACATGGGTTTTTGGATTAAAAATTATTTTAAACCTATTTTAACTTAAAAACACACTCTTAGAACCTTTCACAAACTAAATAAT